>JAPKLW010000125.1:172115-232538 GCA_026898455.1 Plectranthus barbatus | reverse complement strand
ACAATGGAGAAAAATATAGATAAGTGAGTATAATTATGAGCTTATCAGTGTCGCAGACCTCCACAAATATCCTCAGATGCGTGTATGGGTCCTCCGTGGCTCTGCCTCCAAATTGGTTTTGCTGAACCATCTGAATCAGCCCGGTTTTGAGTTCAAAATTATTGGTGTTGATGCCAATATTGAATCCCTCATTGCCTGGCTGCAGCTTGTACCTTCTTCTCATTGCATTCGGATCCTCGTCATCCGAGTCATCCAGGCGCAGTCTGTCTCTTTCTTGCTCCTCCTGCCTTTTCAATGCAGCTTCTCTTTCAGCATCCCTTTCTTCTCTCATCTATCGGACTGCATCCCTCATCGTATGAACTTCTTGAATCAGTGCCAGAGCATCCCCTGCTGTAAGCTGTGCATCCAGATCCTCCAAAGGGGGCATATTCGGATCAACTTCTTGCGGATTCTGATTGTTTGGTTGCTCCATCGTTTTCTTTCTACTCTTCCTCCTACACGATGCTTCTATCTCTGGGTCGAAAGCTTCAAGTGATTTGCTTTGAGCCCTCGTTTTCATGCACAACCTGAGACGAAAACCAAGACAGAAGTAAGTTTGGCGTCGATCAATGCAGGGTTGCGTCAATCGACGCACGGGAGTGATTGATGTCGATCGATGCAGGAATGTGTCGATCGACACCAAGAAAAAATTACACACCCACACGTATAGAAAAATAAAACTCAATCCAGCAATTCCTAGAACGAACTAGTAACATGATAAAATCTAACAAATCCCCGGCAACAACGCCAATTTGATCACTGTAAAATCTACAAATAAATTACAGAACAATGGCAAATAAAATTTATAACTCAAGTCGAACCCAAGGGAATTGTGTGGGGAAATTATCCTATGTACTAATCATTGTCCTAAGATTCATTATTTGAGTAACAGAAAATTGGGTTTGATTTTATAAAAGTAAAGAAAACAATACTGGAAATTAAAGAGTTTGTGAAAGCAAATTTAAAGGAACACAGATTCTAAGGCAAATATTCAATTAGGATACATGCAAATCAATCAACTAAGCATTGGTGGAAAATTAGAAAATACTATAACTTCTTGGTCTGACAATTATAGCCTAGGTTACTATTATGTGAATGTGTGTGCTTTGTCGGCCTCAATAACACAGTAATAATCAATCTTCTTAATCCACAGATTTAATCTCTAAAATTATTATCTTCCCCTAGGACGGAAAATCATTTGTATTTAAATTCCTTTTCCTGTTATTAATTTTTTCCTCTTGGTCTTTCAATTAATAACTTTAAACCTAGAATTAATATTATCTCTCGATCTCACAATTCTAGATTCTACAAATTAATTCAGGAACTCAAAAACCAAGCATATTGAGTTGAATAAATTAAACATGCATTCATAATTGAATATTCATAGCCCTAGAACTCGCTAAGGTTTCTAGCCACTCATAGTAGACAGAAATCCAAAAGAAAACATATTAAATTGCATAAAAGTAAAGAACTTACAGTAAAAATAAAGGGTTTTGTATTTTCCAACTCTCAAAACTCTAAAAACTCGATTGCTAATAAAAAGATTATGAAAGATTTTCAAAAGGTCGAAATTACAAGGATATATATAGAGGTGGATGTGTATCTAATCAAATCTGGGACTAAAAATATGATATAATTCAAATTTAATCAAATTTTTGCGTCAGCAGGATTCGCGTCGATCGATATGATTCTGCATCAATCGACATGAAGCGTCCACGTCGATCGATGTGGATTCCATGTCGATCGATATGGTCCTTCACTTTCCAGACTTGGTCATTTCTCGCTCCTTCTGCGATGTCTCATGGTTTTGGTTATAACTTCCTCTCCCGAACTCCGATTGACCCGATTCCAGTTGCATTGGAAAGCTAACTCGAAGATCTTTCTATTGACATGCTCCATTAGCTCAAATTCCATGTGTGTAGGAATTCGTCACTGCTTCTTTGAACATCAACTGCTTTCGGTACGGGTTTCCATTAAATTTGGCCTAAACCTGTAAATACACACCATGACAAGCATAATACCATCCAATATAGACTCATGCATAAAATATATAAATAAAATCAATAAAACTACATAAAATAGTAGAAAATAATAAAGATAAGTGAGTAAAATTATGAACTTATCATTTACCTTGGGAGGCGGAGCCATGTCATGGAGGAGTGTGAAGTAGAAATGCATCACGGACTCCACCATGAAAGTTGTATATGTGGCTGCCTGAGAGGCTGCTAAAGAAGTTGTCTGGCTTAAGAGCTTCTAGTTGGGCTTGGAGGTAATTCCGAGTATGCCGAAGTGTATCTTAATTTATTGTGACAACGCTGGTGCAATAGCAAACTCGAAATAACCTAGAGCCCACAAGACAAGCAAACACATAGAGAGGAAGTACCACATTATACGAGAAATTGTAAAGCAAGGTGATGTTGTTGTGGAAGAAATTGCGTTATTGGATAACCTGGTTGATCCTTACATGAAGACTTTGGCAACTAAGATCTTCAAGAAATACGTGGAGGGTCTTGGTTTACGATATGTAGCAGCTACACTTTAAGTCTAAGTGGGAGAATTGTAATTACATGTGTATATATTAAAAGTTTAGCTTTAGTATACGTGGGAGATTGTTGGAGTATACTGTAAAGTAAACTTTTATGTGAGCTTTTTCATGTACTTACTCTCTATTGACTAATTGAAATAAATGTTATCACATTGTTGCTTTATTATGATTGCATATATATCCACTTATCTTATATTGTAGACAGTGTGGTGGGTGCGTCGTCCCACTGAAGATTGCATTGTAGAGTTCCATATAAGATTTAAATCGTGTTCACAACTGAGATAGTTCTTGATAAACTATCGTTTTAGGTTGTAGTATAAACTTGAGATAACTAGTCTTGGTTATTAGTTTATACAAGTGTGTGGTTTCGCATTAAATGGATCGCAGTGAGACGTGTTCTTCTGTTATGACTTTATGAAGAACCAAGGTCTCGGCGACTTTATTGATTCTAATCCTAGATGTGAAATTTAGATATATATATATATACAAATGATTGTTTGCTACTTTGACTTACCATGGATGAGAATCAAAATGATGATTCAATATGCTCTGTATATTGGTTAACAACATTATTTGTATGTATTTATTTAGTCACATTAGGGCACTGTGTCCTGGACATCCAGGTTGATGACATCCCCTTAAGGAGTTCATAAGTTTTATCGCATTAAATCTGCAGGTGGAATATATTCTGATACGATAATAATGTTGAGCGGGTACTACTTAAGGAATTAAGATATTAATTAATTAACGCTGTCAGAACTTTTAATTAATTAATGGATGTGCATTGTCTTAAACACGGGGAATTAATTAAGTCAAATAGAAGCCCCGATTTAAATCGGGATAGGATGGCAGTTGCAGCATTAATTCTCTAGTGAAATGAATTAATGTCATAAGTTCAAATTATTTTTTGGGCTGAATATATGTGTTTGGACTTTTGGGAGGCCAGATCATATACCTTCTAGAGATCTCTAGTCTGGCTCAATTGGAAACAGTAGATGATGCCTATAAACAGGATGCAAACGTTGAGAGAAAAACATAATTCATAAGTTTATATGTTGAATGACGTCTAGGGTTTAGTTCTCTCAAAATACTGTAGATCTGGTTTTACTTGGCATATAACGAACTAGAGATTGTTGTCCACCCGACATCCGTTCGTGGTTCACCAAGACACAGGCTAGAAGATCTCCAATAGAATTAATTTGCAGATCTGTATAGATCTATTAAGGTAATTCTTGATCTTCTTTATTTAAGTTCTAATAAACCATGTATACGTACGTTTGCTATCCAATATCGATCGTAGGGACGAACCGCCTTCACCGGCGTGTTCCATCAGAACTAGCCACTGATCACTGTAATTTCTACAGATTAATTATAGAAATAGTGGCAAATAAATTTGTAAACCCTAAAGTTATCGATCCAGGGGAATGAAGCAACGAAAAACCTTAAGTACTAAATCATAAGTTCTCAAAATACTGGTCAGGAAAATCAATTAAAAAGTTTTGGTTGTTTTGAAAATCGCAGTACTTGCTAATGAAAATTAAACAGGAAATTAAAAAGCTTTTGGATTCAAATAAGAGAAACACAGATTCCAGGGATATCTACCTATCAAGTATGACATGTATGAATGAATCGATTAATTCCCAATTTTAATTCCTCTTCGTAGTGAAACATCAGAAAAATATTATGAACTTCTTTGTTTGACAATTCATAAAGTAGATTAATTAATTACCTATCTTCGCTCAGTCTCAAGATAAATTAACTAACTCCAAATATCTACAGATTTATCCCTACAATCGATCTCCTTCAGTTACGACAAGAAATCAGATTATATTGTGAAAATCTCTTTCCATTGAAAACTATCACAGTTACGTCTCAAGTAATCAACTAGATAATCCTAAGATGTGATCAGCAAATCAAGATTATGAACAAGCACAGATTTCACAAACTACGAAGGGAAAGGGAAAATAATTCAATTAATCAAACATGTATACATTGATAATTCGAAACCCTAGAATCTGAGGAAGAGATTAGTTACACATATTCAGAGTAATATTCATCATAGATAGATAAAACCTGAATTGCATAAAAACTTGGGTCTGAATGTCTTCCCCCAAAAATATGTCTTCAAACATAAACCTAAAAACTCTTGGAATCTCTAAAATCTGAAATCTGGAATGAGGAATGATTGGGAATTCTTGGGGGGTTCTCAAAAATCGAATTTACAAAGCTATATATAGAGGTGGAGGTCTATCAAATCAAATCTAGGGCTAAAGATATGAAAAATCTCGAATTCAGCCAATTTCCCGCGCCAGGAGGTCCACGTCGATCGACGCGGCATCCCCGTCGATCGACGAGGCTTCCAAATCACCGTCGATCGATGCTGATTGGCGTCTGTCGACGCAGCTTCTCGACCCTTCTGCGCGGTCTCACGATTTTGGCCATAACTTCCTCTTCCGAACTCCGATTGACCCGATTCCAGTTGCGTTGGAGAGCTAACTCAAAGCATCATCCATTGTCATGCGCCAATAGCCCGAATTCCTCTTGTGGAAGAACTCTTCACTGCTACTCTTACATGTCACTGCTTTCGGAACGGTTTTCTCGTGAGTTTAGGCCTAAAAACCTGCACAGATACCAAAATACGCCTAATACCACCTAATATTGATTCATGCATAAAATATATATATAAACTCAATAAAACTACATAAAATAGTATAAAAATAATATAGATAAGTGAGTGAAATAATGAACTTATCAGCCACTCGAACAAATTCATTCTTGTTCACCATTTATATGTTCCACTCGTGAGCTTGGAGTTGGGCAAACCGCTCCTTAGTTGAGATTTTAGAGAGATCTTTCTCCTTCAAGTTGGTTGTCTTCACGAACCAACTCTCCTTTGGCATTTTGGACAGAATTTTGGCATTGAGATCTACTATTGAGTATAATTTGTCCATCGCCTTGAGTTTGCTCACGATTGTGTTGAACTTGCCTCTATAGATTTGATGTTCTCTCTGGGAAGCATCTAAAAAGATTCATATTTGTTGACGCAGACCTCGAGCTTGTTCCTCTTTATTTGCTCTAATTCTTAACACAAGCCTCCAAGGTAGTCTCAAACTTCTTTAGCGTTGTTGAATTGCATAACTTCATCGACAAGTGCCTCGGGTAGAGCTAATAGTTACAACTCATGAGCAATGGAGCTCAGTTAGGCACGCCTTTTGTCATCTTGCGTCCATTCTTTATATGGTTTCTCGATCGAATCTGGGCCATCTTGACCTCCAATTTGGTTGTTGACCTTCATGATCTTTATTGGTCCATGCTCGATGACATCTACCATATCTGGATGTACACTTTTGAGTTGTATGTTAGATGTCTTCTTCCGGATGGTGAACTTCTCCGTCGAGTATGGTGGAAGCTCTGCAACATTCATCATGGATATATGACCTGCTAGCTAAATAGTGAAACACACAAAGAAATGGATCTGGTCCACAACAACTCAAAGCAGTTCCGTCTGTGAAGACACCGACCCGCTCTAATACCACTTGTTGAACCCGAGATCAGAGTTGATGCACAGCAAAAATTTGTTTAAACTGGATAGCACGTCACAAACTAGTTGTTGCTCACCAGTTTGTGTTTTGAGAAATGTATTGTTTAGTGAGTCGAGGTTAAGTAAAAGTTCAAATATACTTCAACACAGAAAATGCGTTGAGTTTTAAATCATTGCAAGAAGATAAATAAAGTAGTAAAGTACAAAGGATTTATAGAGTTTCAGAGCCTAAAGTCATACGTCCTCTCTTTAGACCAAAGTCTAGAAATCACTAAGCTTACATAATAAAAAGAGCTATGATCTATCGCTAGCTAGTAAATACCAGTGTCGACCAGTCCACTAGCTCACTCGCCCAGGCTTTCGTCTTCCTTCTTGCTTCGCAGACTTGGATTGCGGGCACACGACATAGCCTCCTCCTCTAAAGTTGGGAGCTTTAACGTTCTTCGTGGAACCATCGAACTTGTGGCTAAACGCCTATTGTGTGCAAAAATGCACCAGTGCAAGAAGAGTACATTGTCGCAAGTAATATAAGACGGAGTAATTCTGAATATCCATCCACAGGGAAGGCGGGTAAGGTGCACAATCACTCAAACTCGGTTTGGTTGATGAGGACAAATAATTTGTATTGTTTGATTAATCTAGGCATGATTTAAATGGACAAATAACAGAGATCCTATAAACATGGTATGCTGGAAAACTGGAGAGAAATGATGCAAACAAACTTAACAATTCGTTGTTTAAATAATGAAGACGACCTAGGCTATGGATTCAACTTGCTTCAGGGGATTATGATACAGCACCGCAACAACACAGAGTTAAAGTTGCTACCCAATTTAAGTTCTCAACTAGATTTCCCAAAATAGGTGAGATGACTATTCCCAAATTAATTTAACATATTCCTATGCCAAAATCAATACAAGAACAGTACCAAGTGGCTCTCATGGGCATTTTAGCAAACACAACATCCACATATTCTTATGCATATATTGTGTAGCATTCAAAGTTCTTTCTCTCAATCCTAATTTTCTCAAATCAAGATCAAGCATGAATAAGCAACTATAAGTTTCCACAAACTCTGCGAATTAGAAAATTGAACCTCAAAATGCTCAAAAACTTTGTACTTACAACAAGTACCTTGCATATAATTTCAGCACAAACAAGAGTCACCCATAGCCCAAGTCAAAATCAAGTTAGCTCATATTTACAGATATGCGAGCTAAAAACAGTCGAAGGAAATTAATTCTCATAATTCAAGCTGTAAATCTAAGATAATAGGAAGAAGATTGAATCCCCCTTCGATCGATCATCACAAGTGGAATGATTCCTCAATCCCAAGTCGATCTCTCTATGGTGGTTGAGCTGCAGCGCAACTCAGCTCCTCTCTTCTCCTTCGATTTTTCTCGAGCTGCTCTCTCTCCTTTGAGCTAATTTCTCTTTCTTCCGTAATGAGAGTGATGATGTTCCTTCTCTCTCCTTCACCCTTTTATACTTCTTTTCTCAATTAGGTTTTCGTCCTTTTTGCACTTTTTCATCCTTGCCCTTGAGAAATTGTGGGAATTTTCCAAAGCTTTACTTTCCAGCTCATCAATTAAATGCCTTCATTACAGGACAAAAGAGCAAGCTTCCTTCTTTTCGAAATGTTGACTCCACTTTTTGGCCAGCTTGTTCAGTTCCAGTGCTCTAGCATTGTTATGCATGCTTCAACACAGGCTAAGAAAGTGGAAAATTTCTTACACAATTATTTAGCTCTAAATTCAGCACAATTGGAGCAATAAACACTAAAATTACCTACTTAACTCTAATACAACACTAACACTATAAACAAGACCAAATCGACATCTAATGAACTAAACATAAACGAAATGCTCTCCAAAACAAATTAAAATCAAAAGAATATAACTCTTTTCTAAGAGTTATCAATGCCCGTGAGAGTTCCTGCTTGGAGATGAGCAGAAACTGTTGTGTTCTTACTTAGAGAGTAAGAACATGAAGAAATAACTCGTTTTAAGCAACTACGAGTCTCGTGTCCAAAGATGGCACACGGTGAGTTTTTAGAAAGCCTCGAGACTTTGAAAGCTTGAAGTCTGAGATCTCACAGAGTATCACAACATTCGTATGTATTTTCTATTGGCAGTTTCGGTTTATTCTTCAGTTAATCAGGAATCAACATTTGTGTAAAATCAGGAAGAATCAATGACCTCTTTTTTAGATGTGAGGGAGGTTTCAAAATTAGAGTCATTTAGAGATACTCCAATGCAACCCCTCTCCTCTCTGAGAAGGACAAGATGCTTTTTTTAACATTTACACCTGTTCTGTCATTTTCTAACAAAAGATGTTGATTCTATACTTGTTTCAGAACCGCTATTCGTCAGTGCGAGAAACTAAAATTGGTTAAACACCAGGATGTCCAAACTTTAAATAATCTCAAATTTTAAAGTTTGGTCTTAAAGTTCATTTCTCTAACGGGTGTAGTTATAGTTACAAATTAATACAGAATCTTTTCTAAGGCCAATTATCATAAACTGTACGTGAACTTTTTTTTCTGAATGGATACATATCATATATGTATTTGGATTACAAAATTAAATGACTTTGGCAAATTGCATAAATGCAATTTTACGATTAATAGCCAATTGAATATTATTCTTAGATAAAATTCTAAATAACTAATAAGATGAGAGTAATTGGAAGTTGGTACTCAAATTAATTGAATTTAATATTTAAATGTAACATGATATACATCACATATAAAATTGATATTATATACTCCCTCCGTCCCATATTATTAGACACGAAGGAAGTGGCACATGAACCAATGTAAAAAAGAAATGATTGTTTAAAAAAAGATTAACAAAAAAAATATTAATTAAATAAACACTAATTATCAACTTAAAAAAAGTCAAGAGTGTAGTCAAACAACAATAAAATAAGCATTAATATAAATTGAAGTGCTGAAATTTACATTTTTGGAGCCTAATTTTCAAATGAAACATTCAGATTTCCCACCCTAAACACATCCTATAAATATACAGATTTCCCATTTAAACACTTCCTATAAACACACTTGGAAGTGATCAAAATACAAAAAAACAAAATGGGGAAAGCTGGAGATATTTCTGATGCAAAACAAAAAGAGATTGTGGTCTTCTTGTTGGAGAATTCCACAAACTGCAAACCACTTAGAGGAATTATCAATGAAGCTGCCTCCAAGTTTTCTTGTTCAAGATATTCAATCTCAAGGATATGGAAAGCTGCAAAAGAGGCAAGAACAAGAGGTGAGGTTGTGCATGTGATAAACAAAAGACATGGTAGAAAGCTGAAACATGAGGTAAACAATGCACAAATTGCTGCGGTTCATTATCAAAAAAGAGGTTTAATTAGAGCACTTGCTGAAAGCCTAAACATTCCTAAGTCTACTGTGGGAAGATGGGCTAAAAAGAACCTGATCAGAGCACACACAAATGCAATTAAACCATGTTTGACAGCTCCAAACAAACTGTTAAGATTGAGTTTCAGTTTACATGCCATAGGATATGATAATATTTTGAAGAAGCATACATTCAAGCCAATGGAGAACATTGTTCACATAGATGAGAAATGGTTTTACTTAACCAAAACCACACATAGATGCTACCTAGCACAATCAGAATCTGAACCACATAGGGCATGCAAGAGCAAGAAATTTATCCCTAAGGTGATGTTCGTGTGTGCTGTTAGTAGGCCTATATTTTCAGAACATGGGAATGTCATTTTTGATGGTAAAATAGGGATGTGGCCATTTATTGAAGAAGTTGCAGCTAAAAGAAACAGCAAGAAAAGGGCTGCTGGAACATTGGAGCTCAAACCAATTCAATCTATCACTAAGGAAGTGATAAAAGCTTGTCTAATCAATAATGTAAGTAGTTCATGTTTAATTTTGTATGCAGTTTATTGTAAATATACTAATGAATTGCTTGTTAATTTTCAGCTTATTCCAGCAATCAAGTATAAGTGGCCTACATGTTTAAGTAAAACCATATTCATACAACAAGATAATGCAAGACCTCATATCACTAATGTAGATGAAGAGTTCAAGAAAGCAGCAAATTCCGATGGGTTTAACATATCATTGGTGCAACAACCACCTAATTCTCCTGATTTAAATGTAAATGATTTGGGATTTTTCAGGGCAATTCAAAGCTTGCAGCAGCAGCAGCAAGCATGTCAAAATGCAAGTGAACTAGTTACAACAGTGCAAACAAGTTTCAACAGCCTTGAAGCAATTACACTAAACAAAGTTTTTCTATCCCTACAATGCTGTTTCCTAGAGATAATGAAGGTCAAGGGTTGCAACAACTATAAGCTGCCGCATATGAAGAAGGATGCATTGTTGATGCAAAATAGTTTACCCAGAAATCTTGAGGTACCAATGGAGTTAGTTAAAGAATGCCTACACTACTTGAATGAAGTTGGGCATGAAACAAATGACATGGAAGGGCTCATTACATATTTGGGGATGCATTTTCTCTATTGTAAAGCATAGATAAGATAATGCATGTGTCTATGTGCTGGGAATTTTTGTAAAGCATATGTGCAGCTATGTTTGGATTTTTGTAAAAACATATGTGAATTTTGTAAAATTATTGACTATGGCATGTAATCTTACACCCTAAACCCTACACAGCCTCAAGAAACCACTTCAAACATGGTTAACACATTTCAAAAACATAGTGCATCATGAATGTGTTCAGTTTTACAAGTTGTGTGATCAACATTAAATCATTTCAGGACTTAGAACCTATTTTCCCACAGCAGAATATAGAACCAGCCATACAAAAACATAGAGCCAGCCATCACAGCAAAACCAGCCATACAGCAGAACCAGCAATACAAACACAGCAGAACCAGCCATACATTCACAGCAGAACCAGCCATACAAACACAGCAGAACCAGGCATACATTCACAGCAGAACCAGCCATACAAACATACAATCAGCAGAAAAGTAAAAAAGGAAAGAATAGATCGAATATTTGGGAACTGAATGTCCCAAAATTGCAGCACGTCAGGCACGCCGCCCATGGCCACCCACTTCGACGACTCCTCCACATCGAGCTTGAGATCCTCCTCTCCCCCGTGCAGCACCGTCTCCTCGCTAACAACATAAAAAACAGAACAAGTATGTTACTACAAAACTTAATCGGTCATAAATCAGAAAACTTAATCGGTCATAAAAAAACAGAACATGTATGTTACTACAAAAAACAGAACAGGTAGATGTTTCTATGAAGCAAGTGACGAGTCGGTCATAAATCAGAAAACTTAATCAATCTGATGAAGCAGTACCTTCTATGGGGTGAGCCCTTGATGAAATCGGAGGTTGAGACACCGCTGTTGGTGTGGGGTAGTGGCGGCAGCCGCTGGATCGACGTGCAGTAGTTGAAATATGAGATTGAGACGCCAGTTATCGGAGGTTGAGACAGCTCCTGCGGTTCAGACGCCGGTTCGATCTTGGGCGGTTGTGGAGGCGCCTGCAGATGGGGATTTGAAATCGGAGCGCGGCGAAAACGGGCGTGACCGATCCGGTGGTGGTGAGAAGCGACGGCGGAGTTGCGGTTGGACATCGTTGTTGAAGCGACAACGGTGGTTTAGAGAAGCGAGCGCTGCCGTGTAGAGGGGATGAGAAGCGACGGTGGCGGTGATTAGTGACGACGATGGTGGTTTGGAGAAGCGACGACGGTGTGGTGTTAATCGACGGTGAGAGGTGGTGGTCTGAGAGGAGATCGAGAGAAGCTAGCGGCGCACACGAGGATGAAAATTAGATTATTTTAGATGGTTGAGAATTTAGGGTTTCAAAGGGTAGGGTGGGAATTTGTAGAAAAATTGGGGGTAGGGTAGTAATTTTAGGTATAGTTAATTTTGATTAAGTTGTGTTAATTTTTTGCTAAATTAGGAAACGTGTCTAATAAACGGGACGGACGGAAAAAGAATACGTGTCTAATTCAATGGGACTGAGGGAGTATAAAAAGTTATAAATTTGAGATTCTCCTAGAAATTTAATTTTGTGAGTTAAAATAAATGTACTTTTATAAAAAAAAATAGAATTGGTATTGATAACACGCTATACTTAGACATGTTAAATTTATTCGATGCTTAGACCCATAAAAAGTAAGCTATGATCTGCCTATTCTCATGAGCTTCTTAAATCCTAAGTGTGAGAGAATATATTTTATTTAAAAATTTTGCTCCGTTGGGAATACAGGATATAGATTATATTAGATCATAAAAATTGAATAAAATAAATAAATAGTTTTATTAAATAATTAAATTAGATTAGGGGAACTATAGTATTGGGAAAGGATAATTCTAAATCCAGCCCAATTTTTGTTAAATGTAGTCCCTTCAAAAAATAAAAATTTAAATTATGTTATAATAATTTACAATTGTACCCTTACAACCCCAATTTAAAATTTTAACTAAAATAATAATAATCAAATTCAAATCTGTATAGCCCCCATCTCTATATACCTGAAATAAAAATAAAAGAAATTATGTAGCCCCATATCCATCTATATATCTTCTTTTGAGGGGTTATGGAATAATATTCTTTCGTTGCCAATAAAGTAAAAGAGATACATAAAAGAACATATTTATGCCATTAAGAACACAATGGTTGCCCGTTCAAGCACCTTCTGTTTTCGCTTGCTGACCCGACATCACTCTCCTTGGATTGACTCCATTCTTTCATGAATCCTACATCCCCTGACTCCACTCATGATCTTTGCAATCTCATACAGTCTGCAATTAGTGTCAAGATTGTGTCATGATTTTTATAAGTGTTTAGTATCATGTAGATTCAACAAATATTGGCGGTGAAACGAGGCCAAATCACAAAAATTAATCTCAAGTGACACGAAATTGATGGGGTATATATCTATTTTTAGGGTTTTGATTTTTAATTTATGTTGATAGAGATAGGAAGATGTTTGAGTTTGATTTTGTTATTTCAATTACAATTATAAATTTGGGTTACAAGGATAAAGTTGTAATTTTATGTTATTAATTTAAATTTTTATTTTTTCAAAGGGTTATATTTAGTAAAAACGTGGCTGCATTTAGAATCACCTATTGAGAAATGATTGTGGCGGTTTGTCAAATAATCTCCACCAAAAAATTGTTCCCGTCAAAAATAACATTTATAGTAATATTTATTTTATTTATTATTTTTTATTATAACATTAATATATAATAAATAATACTCTCTCTGTCCCGCACCATTAATTTTACTTTGACCGGGTACAATAACCAATGTTTGTGAGTGTATTAAAATTATGAGTATCTTATTAATGTATGTGGATTAATTTCCATTTTAAGAAATGAGACTAATTTAATGGGAATAACAAAAATGGAAAATGAGATTAAGGACAAATGAGACAATAAAAATGTACTAAAATTATATTTCTCAATTTTTTTTTAAATATTACATCTCACTAGTTTATTATATTTAGTATTCTTTTAATAATTTAAGTATGATATATTTTATGGAAATATTTTTATATCAAGATTTATAGACTTTATATGTGATTACTTCTTTATAATTTTATTAAATTTATATTAAAAAAATAAATTATATTATACTCCCTCCGTTCCTTGGCATTAGTTCCATTTTCTATTTTCGTTTGTTCCGCGGAATTAGTATTTTTTTCTAAAATGAAAAAAAAATCTCTTACATCAATAAAATATTAATTTTACTACAGTCACAAACATTGGTAATGTGATTAATGTCATGGGACCGAGGGAGTAATATTTAATAATATTATTAATGCATAAAATTAAATGTATTTAAAAATAATTGTTAGAATGCTAAAATATATTTAATATCTTAAAATATGGTGTATGTAGGGGTGTGTACGGTTCGGCCGAAACCGACCAAACCGGCCAAACCAAATTAATTTGGTCGGTTTGGCTGGTTTGAGAAAAATGATTGGCCAAGTTGGTTTGAAAAATCTCAAACCGGATAATTTGGTTTGGCCGATGGTTTGAAGGATGAAACCGACCATTTGAGCCGGACCGGCCGTATAAGTAATATAATTTTAAATATAATAATGATAATAAAATATTATTTGATAGAAAGCTAAAATATCAATTATATTGATATATATGTCTGATGATTATATTCTTTCGAATTGTAACCCTATAAATAAACTTATATTTAATTGTTTCTTGCAACCATAATACTCCATCTGTCCCACCTCAATTGTCCCACTTTCCTTTTTCGTCCGTCCCACCTCAATTGTCCCATTACTTAAAAAGGCAACTTTTTCACTCTCAACAATAAAATATTAATTCCACTCAACTTACTTTACACTCACACTCCTTGGTTATTGTGCCAAAAGTCACCGGGACAATTCAGCCGGGACGGAGGGAGTATTATTTATTTATTACTTATCTCATATTTATAAATAATGACAAGCGAGATATATTTATATTAGTTTTATTTTGTGTATCATTATTTAATTAATATCTAATAATAAAATTGATATACAAGTTTCATTTTTTGTAATATTATTAGTTGAATAATCTTCAAACCGTATAAACCGGCCGAACCAAACCGTTTTAATATGGTTTGGTTGGTTTGGTTTGAAATAATTATTTGACTGGTTTGGTTTGTGAAAATTTCAAACCGTACCTATTAGTTTGGTCCGTACTTTGCCTCTTAAACCGGCCAAACCGGACCGTGAATGTGCAAATCTAGTAAGAGATAAAAGATCTAAATCCCAGATTCATAACAGTAGTTCAATTCAATTGTTTGAAGTTTTAACCCCTCATTTTCCCTGAATTTTCAAGTATAGAGAAAAAACCCTAAAGACTGAACGGCGACATCTTCATATCGGTGCTCCTCCGGTGGAATATTGCTGCTCCTGCTGTCTCGCTTCAAGGTCTGTGACCATTCTTAGGTAAATCCCCTAATTACTTTCAATTTTTTCTGGAATTGAAATTAATTGCTGAAGTTCATGATCTTCCTCTCTTGGATATAGCGAAATGTTTTTTTTTTTTTTTTTTTTGTTGCATATCTTTCTAAGCCATTTCAATCTGCACAAAGAATTCGAATTGTGAGAGGCCTTTCTACGAATAATTATGTTTGCATTTCCTTTCAGTCGCATGAAAAAAAACCTCACGTTGCTTCACACTTCTGTTATAATATCTTCAAACAAATACGAATGAGATGAGCTTCTGACAATGATAATTGAGAAGGGTTTTATATTGCATTTAACTTTCTCTTTGTTATTCCTTCAATTTCACGTTCAATTCATTGCATAGACACCCACTGGTTATGAATATAATTTGTTAATTACAAATCAAGTAGAAAAACTCGCAGCAGCTGCAGAATCCAAGTCTATATTCATTTAAATCTTTTATGTATTTACCCATGGATTCAGTTTCCCTTTTAGGAGTTGCTCTTATTTATGCTACTAGTAATTGTTTATTTCAATTTCTTTTCTTCCCCTAGGAATTAGATTACATCAAACTAGTCCAGAAACTATTTTTTGTTCTGTTGTTAGATATTTATAAATATTAGTGGTCTGCCAACCTATCATGAAAATAAATCGCCAACAATTCCGTTTTATCATTCAAAAATGTTGTGAGACAGGCAGAGTTTTGTTGAGTAGTTATGTAGAATTTCTGCACAAACATCAATCTTGCTTGTTTCCTTACTCATTGATATTTGAATATTATGGTTGTGCACATACATTTTATAAGCCTCAAATCTCAACAAGATAAATTGAAATTGTTATAGGTCAAGCACTGGTGAGAGACATAGAGATAATGTTCAAACAACATATTTTACCCGAAATATAATAGCATAGAGATAATGATAGAAACATGATAAGTTAATTTGCATTATAGTCTATAGATCTTAAGTTTATGAGCGGCTTGGAATGTTGATGCCACACCACCTCTGATAATCGCTTGGCCCCTTCTTATAATTTTTTCTCTCACTTATAAACCTCTTGCAGTGTTATTATCATTCTCTATATTCCATAAACCTCTTAGGATCATCAATCTGAGTTTGTAAAAATTCAATAGTTTAATTTCTAGTAGAACTATTTATCAGGTTAAGGCTTCACATTTGTTTGCTTTGTCTGCCTGATGTGGGTGCAAGATGAGCTATTGGGCTTTACACTTGTTATGCCTAGTGGCCGCTTTGTTTCATATTAGTCACACGTGCATCATCAGCTTAAACAAGTTAAAGCCTGCCAGATGCTAGTCAGAATATCTGAAGCATTTTAATTAGATCCGTATGTAGCCAATGTTGATGGGTTTCAATTGTTTGTTACGATCAGAGTGCTGAAATAATTAACTAATGAAAAAGTTATGAGTTGTGGCAACATGCTTAGTGTTATTGATAAATGAGAAAAACATGTGAGTCGGAATTCAATTGTATCATTAATTAAGTCAATGCACCTATTTATACAAGTAGAGCAAATCTAATTTAGGAAAAACAAAACCTAGAAGATATAAATAAGATGTATTCACATATTCTTAAAACTCACCCTCAAGACCAAGCGGGGCATAGATGTCCCAACTTGTTACAGAGATAATCAACTCGAGCATCGCTAAGAGCTTTAGTAAAATAAATCTCCAAGATGATCTTAGTATTCACATATCTAATAGAAATAAGACCCTTTGAATTTTTTTCCCTCACAAAAGTGACAATCAATCTCATTGTGATGGTTCGTTCATTGCAGTTTGATTATCAGTTATCACACCATAATTTTGCAGGCATCGACACCTTCAATCCAATTTCATTTAGAAATTCTTTTACCCACAATAACTCGCATGTAGCTTTAGTCATATTCACACTCAGCGCTAGATCGCAAAACAACTTGTTTCATGCTTGTCCATGAAATTAAATTACCTCCTAGAAAAACATAATATTCGACAGTAGATCTACTATCTTCTTTTGACCATGCTCAATCAGCATTTGTGAAACATTCAATCCTACAATGACAATGATATCCATTCGAATAACACAAGATTAGTTCAACTGCTCTCCAATTATCAATAGTAGGTGATGACATATATTGACTTTCTACACTGAGTCACTAACTGAAAATGCATTATCAGGGCGACTTACCGCCAGTCTCACTGTATTTTTCCCACAGATAATGGGATTGTTGGCAATTTTTTTCATCTTTAGCTGGCAAACTCTATTCATATTTATGGTAATAAGCTTTCTTAAGAAGTAAGGAGAAAACATCAACCCAAGTGCTACCAAAAAGGAGAAGACTAAGACACATAGGCTTAACTTTGTTATGCAGAAATTGGGTTTCAATCAGTCGTCGTTATTTCTTTTTAAGTTTATCGATTGTTCTATGTGATTCTCAAAACCGGTTTATTAGTGCAGTGTCAAGCGAAAACATATAGTGCTTTGTACTTGAGTGATATAACCTTTACTATTGGTTCAAGCGTATAGTTAGTTAAATGAGACAAATACTGCAGGGTAAAACTTCTCAATGTTCTTCCACGCTGCTCTATTCATTTTACTTATGGTCAATTGGTCATCTCACACCTTTGGTGTTAGATGCTTTTGCATATTTCTTTCAGTGTGTGCTAATTTTTAGGTTTGCAACCTAGGTCAAAATCTATAATGGAACTAGCAGACAGGGCTGTCGGATTGCTTTTATCAGTCATCAGCTTGTCCATTTTCACGTATTATACTTTCTGGGTTATCATCCTGGTTAGTTTCTCTTTTCCCCCAAGTTAATTGTTTTAATGTCTTCTGAACTCCCTTGTTGATGTGTGGCTTATTCGTCTCCTTCCTTCCAGCCATTTGTTGACAGTGACCATTTTGTGCACAAGTACTTCCTGCCTCAGGAATATGCCATTCTCATTCCTGTATATGCAGGCGTCGCTCTTATATGCTTCCTTTCTGTTTTTATTGGATACGTGATGCTTAAATCCAAAAAGAAAAAGGCATAACACGAATCGCACCGAAACCTTTGTTACTTATTTCTTTTGTCTCACCTGAGAGGTTAGCTTAGACTGTACTATGCTTTGCTGATATCTTCACACCTGAGAATTGAAGTTATTAAAATGCAAAATGCTGGATCACCAAGTTACATGTTTCATGAATTTTGCCTATTTGCTTTCTTAATTTATTGTTGCTTATGTGTGCGTGGACGTTTGTAGGTGTTATGATCGACTCTCTCTTACCTAACATGTTTCACCGAGTTGGGAATGAATTATATTAATAGTATCATAAATGAATTTTTGCTTCTAATTTCCACACGGGAAACCGACTTCTTGACTCACTTTTGATACTGAGTCGTTCTATATATATTTTTTTGAATAGTAATATAGTATTAATTTAATACACATCCAGTTTTCCATAGGAAAACTCGAACTCATGATCTTTCGGTCACAGACAAAGTGTTTTGAGCACTACACCCCGAGCGAAGGTGGTTAGTGGTTCTATAATTGAAATTAAAAGTGATAAGTTGGGATGTGATTATAATTAACTCAACTTTGAAATAGGCTTGTGACAAGAGACTGCATAGTCGGGAGATATGAAATTTTATTCAACCACTTAAATGATTTTATTATGGGAAAAGTAGAAGGCTGATTGATTTTGCGATGAGTCGAAGAAATTCATGTATAAATGGCTTTTCGTATAATGATGATATAGGGATTTATTAAGTTTTTAAATACACTTATCTCGAGGAGAAAAAAATGAAATGAAAATGTGAATTCTTTTAATCTATGAAAGGGTTTGCCAGAAATAATGGCAGAACGTTGACATCTATTATTAACAACCTAATTGCCAAAAAGAAACAGAGGATATTATTAATAATTTATTGATGACTTTGATTTTTGGGAAATAAGATTTGATTCATTTTAAATAAAAGATCATTTTACAAGCTTGGTCTTCATGTGTTGAATCATTTTAAGTTTTGATCTTGTGACAAATTCTACAAGAAGTTATTATTCCACGAGTCCATGACCAATATGAGTTCTAACCTTTTATTTTCATTGTCTCACTGAACTTTTTGTAGTGACTTATTTCAAAGCCTCATTTGAAATTAAGAGGAAATCTAAAACTAAGTGGCTAGTTTATCGCTTTATTATTAATCTCGAAATACGTGTGTATTTTATTATATAATCGATCAGTACAAAATCAACTACAATTTGGCTGCTTCTCTCCAAAAATCATAAAATAATGGATGAAATTATTCTATTCACAATTACTATATCGTTCTATGTTTATTGATATTTGTTAAAATGTATACCATCTCCAAATTTTGAAACATTTTTGAACCAGAGATTTTCACCTTCTCCAACCATCATTCAAGAAAACGAGCAAAAGTTGGAACCACACAAAATCTACTATCTTTCACACTTGAGTATTACTCCAAAAATGCCAAAGCTATTCTACTTTCAATGAACACATTTTGGTAGTTGAATACTTGAGCATGTTTGAGATTTTTAAAGTGCTATACCAAAAAGAAACAGTATTGAAATGCTCATCCATGTATATATGATTACCTGTTTGCAACACAAATGTTGGAGAATGCTAATCTAGAAGTGAACTCCCTTCCTTCACCAGCACAAAAACCCCACCATCTCCTCTCGATATCCGGAAATCTTTGTCCAGATATGTGATTAGAAGCCAAGATTTCGTCCGTTCACCCGGAATGGGAACCTTAAGAGGAGGCTGGCCAGAGATGGTGCGTGCTATGCCCTCAACAGCATTTTGGAGTGGATTTAGCGACTGTTGTACTGGAGACAAACTTATGTTCTGCCCAAAAATATTGATGTTTTCTGGAAGATTTATGCTTGATTTGATTTCTGGAGGCTCGAATTTACCTTCCTTGAATTCAACCTGCAAAAGCTTTAACAAATCAGTACCTCAAGACTCTTTTATGCCGACTGATCAGCTAGCTGTATATTATTGCAAGAAAAGCCAAGCAACAATTAGTTTGGTGATAGAGTAAGAAATTGATAATTCAAACATCCATCAGTTCCAGAATTCATACCCTTCTTGTTGGATTTGCTATAGGCATTATATCATAAATACAAATTTGTATCTATATGTTTAATTTTTGTCTTGTTTGTCATTTGTATATATACACAAATATACGAGTGGCATGAGTTACCTGTATTCTTGATGGGCTCCGTACTTCAAAGGAAGCGATCGCACTGAAGGATAAGGAGGAAACAGGAGTGGATATTGTGATGGAGTTATCTATGGTAGAGCTGCTTGTATCAATAGATTGGCTAATCTTTTTAACTTTCACATATGGAATACTGCTTGCTGCCAGCAGAGGTAACAGTTCAGAGAAGGCTGTATACCTGAGGCATGAAAATAAATGATCTCAGGAATTGAGACAAAATTTGCATATCTTCATCTGTCATCTGAAAACACCTACGTAGTTTCTTGCATTTGATCACCTTAGACAAGTAAGAGATGTTAAAATCAGCTCGATAGAACGTGGAGCTTTGATACCATCTGTTAAGATCTTCATTACAATATTGACAGATAACATAAACAATGAAGACACACAGAAGCACACATGAAGAACACAACCACGAACAACACATAAAGAACACACATGGTTTGGTTACCCAGTTCGTCAACTATGATTACAGGAAGGACACTGCCAAGCCAGGATATTCAATAGAGATCGTGTGGTCGCTCTTAACTGGCACTTATTGCATAGGCACAACAAGTGCTGGCACACCAAAACTGATTATAAGAGTGACTTATTAATAGGAAAGAACAAACCTCAAACATATTAGAAAACTGAAATCCTATTACTTACCAAACTATAACTAGAGTAGATATTCTTTGTTGGAATGTGCCTTATGCATGCACTCAATCCATATTTTCAAGTTTTAATCATTAGTTAAAAGGAGCTGTTCAAAGCTTACACATGCACTTGATCCAGTTTTTCAAGTTTTAAGACAATTCTAACAATATTTTCCTTTCCTTTCTAGGAAAATATTTGTAGTCTTCTAATGGCATGATTTCAACTCAACAAATACTGCAAAAATCTATTCTTTTACAACCACAATGACCAACATAGGGCTGGAACATTACCCACTGCATTCTTATAAATTGAACTTCTAAGATTAGACAAAAATAAATCACTTCTGACATGGCAGAGTCCATTGTACTCCTTAATCATTAAGAACTCTAGCCCATAGTCTGATTACAAAGGGGCAATGCAGAAGGATAAGGTTAAGGTCTGATTCTTGCATAAAACACACCAGTTAGGGTTCAGACGACTGTGCCAAAAAAACTGTTATTCATCACAAGTCAGCAGCTTTCCAAAACCAATAGCCATTAAAACAACTACACTTTTCAAGGCAGGGGTACCTTCTAGATTGCTAAAAAAGGGATAAATAGACATTAAGGAATAAGACGACTTCGGGCAAGAAGATTTGGTAAGTGATAGGACTGTCTCAATTCAATATTAGTAAACCTAGTAGCCTTGGAGGATAAATGCATATAGATCGCATATATTTGTGTCTATCTCTTTCATAATGCAGCATCGTCTTGTACAGGAAAAGTTAGTATCATCTTACATCTTGTTTAGCTCCCATTACATGATGGATGATTAATGCAAATTTAATTCTTTCATCCAAATGCAACTGACCATTGTGTGCCCAACATGATAGGTCAGTAACTACATCATTTTGCAGTAGAGTGAAAGGAGTTAAATAGCCCAATCATCATCTTCCAATTCACATTGCAAATCGTTGCTAAAAATTGCAGGTTGAAGAAGCCCAACACTCATATTTCATGCAGAGGAAACTTGATTACAATACATAGACGACTTACAAAAGTAGAAAAGCAATATTAACCAGGAGAATGTAAGGTCTGTATCATGAACAATCATGCAAGCTAGGGTTAGACCTTTAATAAATAACTATCACCATACAGCCAGACAATTATAAACTAACAATTGGAACAAGGGGACCAACGGAGTATTGAAATGCCTTCTCAGCCACAAAATGTACAAGCCAGTAGCATAAAAGAATTTGCCAGTCACCTTTGATGCAAGAATAAGAAACTAACCAGACAAGCTTTCTAAATTTGAGCTCCAGCATTTGCTCTAACAATTTGGCAAAACATTTCTGAAATTATCTACCTAAAGCATGCTACAATGAAATTTGACTCATAAAGAAGAAGGGATTCTTTCAAGCAGGAAGAAAAAAGTAAATTTCGGTCTAAGACCTGCATTAACTGTTTGTTCAACAAAGGTCCATCACTTTTGTCAGCTTCAAATAACAGGCAACTAATTAGTGAAATAACTCACGACCGCAAAGAATCTCACACAGATTAATCTTAGGTGAAAGTCCTTGAAAAATAATCCAAAGCTCATTGATTAGAAAAAACCCATGCATATTGAGCTAACCAACACATATACAGTGGATTTATTTTTATTATAGAATTGAAATATATAGCCCAACCCAACATATATTAAAACCATATATAACATCAGAGTGAATAAACTTTTTGCTTTCTATGAGAAAAGCCCCTTCAGTTCTCTGTTTGGGTTTCACTGGACTAGTGCTACTGTGTTACTACAAAGAACTTGCGTAAAGGAAGAAACCCATATTATGGTACTTTGGCAGCATATATCCAAATTAAAGTTTCAAAAATAGTGACTCTCTCAGTCATGCACATGGGTATTAGGTCTGAAATCCCTAGTAGGTCCCTCAACAACTAGTAGGGCTAATTCTCTTCCCTAATTCTGAAACTGCCAGTGGGCAAAGCCTTATACCATCACTCACAGAAATGTCATCTCACAGTCAATCATCTCATTCTCATTCTTACACCAAAGAAGGCTTATATCATTGGGGAATTCACCTTGAGCGATAAGCCTAGAAAGGAAAAAAAAAAAAACAGTATAGGCGCCTAATCATTGATCAAGTAATTTGAGATATCTTGCTGCTCGTGATGAATGTCAAAAATAGGGATAACATGATAATACAAATCTCTTCATAGAAGAGTGCGATTGAAGTAATTATTCATTTCCCTTCAATTTTATCCATCACAACAAATACAACATTGACATATACACCTTGTCAAATCACTCGTGCAATCCAAATTCTCTCTCTGAAAGTAGCCCTCTTAGATTTAGAGGTCACCACACTATAATTAATCACACAGTTGCATACGATAATTAAATTTAAAAAAAAAAAAAAACTTACACTAAAATCCAGTTCCCCTCGAGCAAGTCGGGGCATTCAGTCGGCGCTGGAGTAGGATTCGCGGCCTCCAGCTGAGAAACGAGTTCGAGGACCTCAGCCCGGACTTCCGCCGAAGCCCGGAACCCCAAATCCGACCCGTAAACAGTATCCACCAGAGCTCGTTTCAGCTCCCAGAGCCTCCCGCCATCGTCTCCCACCGCAATTCCATCTACCCCGCCGTCAGCAACCGGGCTTCCATTGCCCAACTCAACTCCTGACCCTCCCCATTCGTCTTCATCCCTGGGAGGATCCGGGCCCGGGAACCTGGTCACAGGTTCGGGGTCAGTCTCCGACTTTTCGCCCCACTCATCCACAAAGGACGGATTCTCGGAGCCGGGTTTGGGTGGTGGGTCGGTGGGGTCGTTGGCGGAGCGAATGGAGAAGACGCGCCTCGGGTTTGGCGAGAAGGAGTGAGAGTGGGATTTGAGAGAGAAGGTGCGATGGTTACGCGAGAGGGAGAAGAGAGCGGCGGGAGGGCGGGGGTTTAGGAGGAGAGACATGGCGAAATGTAGATTCAAGATTTTGTGAAAAAAAAATTGAAGTTAAAAATTGTTGTTGTATATGTTAATGATGGAGCATCACATAAATTTGTAGATTTTCTTGGATTTGAACATGTTGGTTGGTCCTAGTTGTTCCGCTTCGATCTTATTTTCTTGATGTTTATACATATGTTCCTTCTTTCACAGATTTTTCTCAAGTCATATACTTGTTCTTACAAAATAAACTTCATTTGGATTGCTTACATATGGTTGAATTATCATTTCCATAGAACAAAAATATTTGTAGGAATAGATACAAGTAGCCACTAGATAAGTGACTTTAAAGGTACAAGAATAAAAATATAAACATTCTAATCACTTTGTATTTTTGTATTTTTCTCTCCTATATTTTCAGCTACAAGATAAAATTAATTTTATTAAAGTAATTTTTATTTTTGGAAATATTTATTATATTATTTATTTCAATCTACCAAGGTAGTTGAAATTTATTACAACCTTTTACAAACAAACCAGCACTTCTATTGTATGAGGAACCATTCAAAAGAATTTTTAAAAGATAGTTGAGAGAGTTTTGAGAGCAAAAAATCGAAGGTATGTTGATTTAAATAATTTTCCTTATTTTTCATATGCATTATTATGATTATATGTGTTCAGAATCGACTTGTATATCTTAGTTTTTTAGAAAATATAGTGATTTTATGACTGTTCATCGTAAAAAATACAAAGAGAACATTGAGAAAACCCTGCCAACTCGAGATCTCGATATGTCACGTGATCTCAACTTTTTTTAAAAAAAATATAACTCCGAGATCTCGAATTTTGTTGCTGGATCATGCTCTAGATTTTATTTAATATTTTTGTATCATTTATCGCAGATGTCGTATCAACGTTTCATCATACGTCATGGTGGTGCATGGGACAGATCCGAGTATATGGGCGGAGACGAGCAATTGATATGTTTGAGGCATGAACGGATCTCCTACAATGCCATTTTGTCCGAGATTCGTGAGATCATGCATTGTGATCTCCTCACTACTAGTTACTGCTTGTTTTACATGAGCAGTATATCTGGGGGCTCGAGGCATGTGAAGGTTGGACTAGACCGATGAAGATATAATGCGGATGTTGTATGAAAATAACATTGATCCAGTTATATATGTGGTCACCAAATTGAAGCAAAATCAGTCCGGATTTCAGGCACCTAAGTCACAGTCACAGCGATCAACACGAATGGGTGGTCCTAGCATCTCATTAGCTGATGATTTCGTACATGAGTATGAGGCAGAATCTACTGATGATGATGATGATTATTGTGATGAGGACGAGGAGAAGGCAGGCGAGGAGGAGGGCCGTAGTATGGACTATCTAACAATAACTTGAGTAAGGAGTTGGGTGCTTCCTTTAATAGAGGTTGATGCTCCTGAGCGTTTGGAGTAGATTATGGCCGTAGATTGGGCCCGGATTGAGCTATGCATTGGAGCGACATTTAGCAACAAAGATGAACTTGACCTTGTTGTAGGATTGCATCACTTGCATCACTAATTTGAATACTCCACGGAGAGGTCCAACACTATTCGGCTCAACTTCAGATGCAAGCATGGGAATGGTTGTCCTTTTATGCTACGTGCAAAACAATCTGGAACTGTTTGGAGAGTATTCAAGTGTGATTTGATGCACAGCTGCCAGACAGATATTGATTGTGTTGTTCCCCGCAGAGTGCCCGCGAGAGTGTTGGGTAAGTATTTCTCTAGTAAGTTGGTGGCGGAGGGGGCTATTCTAAAACCGAAAGAGATGATGTTTGAATTGTTGAGTCAATTCGGTATCAAGATTGATTATAGCTTTGCCCTGCGGGTAAGAAACATAGCCATTACAGTGGTATTCGACGAGTGGGAGAAGTCTTATGAGATGCTGCCAGGCTACTTACACATGCTACAGTCGCATGACCCAGACACGATGTATGATATATCTACTTCTTCGGAGAGTTTGTTCAAGCACATGTTTCTGGCGCTTGCTCCTTGCATCGATGCATTTCACAGATGCATGCGCCCAATGATCGTTGTAGATGGCACACATCTGAAGGGCAATAATAAGAGAATGTTGTTTGTTGCGGTGACGAAAGATGGCAATGAGCAGTTATTTCATCTTGCTTTGGGATTGGACCCATAGAGGATGATGAGTCAAAGATGTGGTTCATGCATCGCTTGCATGTTTGCTTTGGAGATCGTCAAAGATTGATCATTGTTAGTGATCCGCACAAAAGCATAAAAATGCAGTGGAGTTAGCGTTTCTGAATGCTACACATGCTATTTGCTACTACCACTTGGCGAATAACATGTCGAGGTACGGTCCTCATGTGGGTGCTGTTTTACGAGATGCAGCCTACTGTTATAGGCATGATGCATTTCAAAAGCTCATGTCTATTTTGGAGATTTTGAGCAAAGATGGAGCTTACAAGAGGCATTAAGATATAAAAGTCCACCGTTGGTCGAGATCTCAGTGCCCTGGTCTTGAGACTTACAGACCTATGGTTGAGAGATGGTTTCACGAGCAACGGTTGTTGCACGGTCTAGAGATCATGCTCTGACACACATAGCTATTAAAAAGTTAGCAGAGTTGGTCGAATATGAGCGACATCTTGTAGTCAGAGGCACCACCACCACACACATATATAAGGTGGAAGGACAACAGAGGAGCTACAATATCGACTTAGAGCACAGAACGTGTGAGCGTCGTTAATTCGATCTCGATCAGATTACATGTTGTCATGCGGCTGCCGTCCTCAGGTACTATGTTAATCTGAACTTTAATTTTAGTTATTGTACATATCTTGTAGTTAATAGATTAATGATTATTATAACATGTCTGTCTTATTTTTTGATTGTCAGATATACTTCGCAGCCGATATCAAAGTACGTGCCATACTACTACAAATAATTCACTCTGCTACAGACATATCATCACACCATTATGACTGTGCCACATCCACTGGAGTGGGTACTCCCATTGGACGTAACATCTTTTGTTGTTAGACCACTGATAGTAGTTCGACAGGATGACCGTCCTAGGATGAGTAGAGCACGTTCTGGTGCTGAGAGTTCGACCACGCGTAGATCTCAAGTATGTAGGAGGTGTCGGCAACCCGGTCAAAACTCACGTGCCTGCACTGCTTATATCGCCATTGGTGAAGTGGATTTGAACAATCCTCTACCCCAAGATGGGCCACAGAAGCGATGGGTGAAGACATGCAGTATATGTCAGCAGACGGGGCATACAAAAAGAAAATGTTTGGAGAGAGTTGATCATATGAGTGAATAATGACACTTACTTTATTTCTTTATTTATATTTGCATGCTTATGACGAATTGACTAGATGTTGTTAATGTAAGTTGCTTAATGTTAGTTTTGGTATTTTGACATAGAATTTATGTATTGTGGCTGATGTTTGGACGAATTTTTTAGTTCCTGTTTGATCTGTTTAGGTGCTTTGGTTTGTATACGAATTCAGAGGGATTTAACAAATTTCAAATGTAATTCGAGATCTCAAAATCTTCATATCGAGATCTCGATATATAAATTGAGATCTCGATATGAAGATTTGAGATCTCGAAATGCCTATTTCATGATTTCTAGGGTTTGAGTCGAGACAATTTCAATTATTGTCTCGACATGTCTCGAAATCCATTTCGAGATCTCGATTTTGATGATTATTAGCTAATTGGATGTGTAATTCACTAAATCTCGAGGATAATCAACTCATATAACATTCATTTAAGCATTTTTGATTCGATAATAAAGAAACTTTCAATAGTTCATTCATTATCAAGATGTTTACTTTGTATTATACTACTTCTACTGCATTCTATTAAGACATCAATAAGATATGAATATTTCAAATAGATTCATCCTATGTATGAATCGATTCAAATGTAGAATGTATTATGTTAAAGAAAGTTTAAATTGTTAAATACATGTCAAGTAATATATGTTTACATTGTATAATGTCTTAATTTAAGATTAATTGTAATTAAATATTGAATTAAATCATTTTGAGATGATTCGAGACTCGATATGGCCTTAAACATCTCGAAATCCTTGACAAAAAATTTAATAAAATCTGTGTAATCCTGTATAATCACCTATGCAGTTCAAATCAATCACAAAATATACCAAAATTCAAATTCAACATTAATAAAAACATAATTTACGATAATGATACAAAGAGTACTACAAGGATTCTGCTTCTCGAGCTTCTGCTTCTCTACACCAATGTACTATTCTAGAACCTACATACTGCCTATAATGAACAGTAAAGGAATAAGTAAGTGTATCAATTGGAGCCATCTTTTTTCTAATTAATCTATCGACAAAAATCATAGCATATACCCCATAGCTGTGTGAATCCACCTGTTTGGGCATCTCAATAGCATTCTTGATCAGGCGTGAATGCCCATTGCTCCTTACATGAGGAGAAATGGCCCTGTTCCAGTACCCGATAGCTTTTCATAGAGCACTGGGTCAGATGGATCGTTCACTGCATGGAAAAGTGAGTCATATAACTCAACATGCCACCTATGGAGATCAATCCGTGCAATGACCCAGTGCCCGTACAAATGGACAATTTCGATGGCCTAAAATGCAAATCAACACAATTAAACTTAATATGAAAACAAAAAGAACAATTTAATCTAAAAATTTGTCACTTACATGTTTTGCCTTGGACTAACTCCTAAAGCCGGACATTCCATCAAGACCCTGGACAACTTTCACTAAATCGGTATGGGGGGCCCACCAACTGTAATCATCATGAGGAACAATCCCCCACTGTTCACCTTCATTTGGGTGGTATTTTTTTCCATTCAAGCAAGAGACGGTCCTGGACATTAAATACATAATTAAAATGAAATGAAAATTAAAGAATTAAATAAAAATAAATCAACCTTCCTTACTTACGAAGAAAGAGGGGTCTAATATGATAGTACTGTCAGAGTTAACACCGTCATCTAGACAGCTGTCACCTCTGGCAATCAGGTCTCGTGTCATGAGAACTTACACCTGCAAAAGCTGATATCACACAAAAACATATTAATATAAAGCTAATATTCAAATAATTCACAACTAATAGTTATACACTTACATCTTCTGAAATATTCTCCTTTGGGTCATTCAGCGGCTGGAAATACAGCGACTTACTCAAAATCAATCCCATTCCAGGCACCCTCACTTGTTGCGTGAGATCCTCCATATAAGCTATACAATTTGCTAACATCTTCAAACCCCGATAGAACGGTAGGAGGTGGTGGCGCCAACAGTGGTAAAGGTGTTGGGGCCAGCAGTGGAAGAGGGGGTGGGGCCAATAGTGGAAGAGGTGGAGGGGCCAACAGTGCCAAATCCAGTAGAATATGGGAAAGGTGGGGTCCGACTCCGGCTCGGGCGGCAAAGAAGAGTACCCACGAGGTCTCGTATGAAGACATTCAACCTTTGAGTAACCCTGGAAGCCACCGACTCCACAATCTGCTGAGCCACGTGATCATCCACTAGCTGCATAAGTCTATCTGCTACTGGCTGAATAAGTCGCTAAGCCACCGGATCAATAATGCAATCTGCCAATAGCTGAATAAGTCGTTGCGCCACTGGATCAATAATGCAATTTGCCAATGGTTGTACAAGTCGCTCCGCCAATTGATGCACAAGTCGCTGCGCCAGTGGATCCATGAGGCGATCTGCAAGTGGATCCAGGAGCCGATCTACCAGTGGCTGCAAAAGGCAATCTGCGAGTGGATGCACGAGCCGATTAGCTAATGGCTAGACTACGCGATCTGCAAATCGCACTATGCTATCCTCGGGCAGCTCAAACCATGAAGGTCGCCCAGTCTAAAAAGGTAATAAAAATTTTAAAGTAAAATAGAAACAAAAAAATTATAAACCAATATGTAAACAATAAATCTAAACACAAGTACCTCTATAGGCTCTGTGGATGAGGAATGCCGCGAGTGCTTCGTAGCCGAAGCTCAGTATGCTCAAAAGAAGAACGGATGGGAATCTCAAAACCGCTCCCCATATCGAACAATGATGATTGCTGGCGCTGTGGCGATAACTCGTGTTGAGGAGATGGCTACCGCTGTGGCACCTGCTGCGACTGCTGCAGAACCCTCCTAGAGGAAGACCTGGAGGTAGTGGCAGAAGACCGCTGAGAGGATGATCATCAGGGCTTCAATCCCCTATAAGGTCGAAATCTGCGTCTCAACGGGTTCTCAGCATTCTGCAGACTGAGCCAAGTCTCAGAAACGACCTTGTCGTCAGTCGGCTGCAGTGAAGTACTGCAATCATGCTGAAAACAAACATAAATCAAATAAAATATAAAATATTTAATTATATTATAATTATTCAAAACTGTAAACAATAATTACCTCCTGTGTGAAAAAATCAGTGAAGTCAGCGTCCCGAACATAATGAGGTCTCCACATCAAGTATCGAGGCATAGTCCCGACTGGTATACTACGCATCGCACATAAGGCTGGCAGATCACCTCATACGACCATGCCTGCGAAATAATGTAAATAATTAACAATTCTTGTCTTTTATAAATTAAAAATAAAATAAATTAAAAATAAAAATAAAAAATACGAAAAATTACCTCCAACACCCAAACAGGATCGTATATATGCACTAAGGGCACCTTCTCTATCTTTGAAGATGTGATCACATCAGACATCTGATGCAACAAGATACTGAAGGACCACGAGCCCCAAGAGGATGCCCTCCACTCATGAGGTTTCTCCACCAATGTATACACCCAGGGGTCTATCTGTCCCTTCCCATCCAAGAAAATCAACATGTTTTAAACAAAAAGAATATGAGTGATCTTCACGTAATCATCAAATTAATTGCTCAGAACGAGGTCCGTCTTCATAAAATCAATGGGCAATTGATCTACAGTCGGCAAGGATTTGTAGTGAGCATACAAACAACCATCTTCCGGAAAATCATGCAACTCAGTAAGGTTAAAACCCGAATCACCGAACCGCAGCCCAGCCATCAAACAAAACTCTTCAGCACCAAGTCGAATATTGGTTTCACCAACACAAAACCACAGCTCGTTCTCAACTTCCTGCACATCAATCTCGTGCGTGATCAGAGCCCAAGTAGCACGTATTGTTCTCTTCTTCCACCGGAAATAGAGAAATACACCGAACGGTCTTCCCTAAATAACTTAAAAACCTCATCTCCGAAGCTCATTAATCTGACCCGAACATCCTCAAGAATGTCCCGGTTGTAACAATTTATCGACTTCGGGACTGTCCCATACAAACTAGGCTTGATCCACTCCCAACTCTGCAATTAAATAACATAAAATATTTAAATAAAATGAGAATTAAAAGAATTAAAATCAAAAATAAAAAAATCGAGATCTTTACTTCATCTCAATGTGCATGTCGAGATCTCGATATGCACATCGAGATGAAGTCGAGGTCTCGTTCTGGAATTAAAATCGACCTAAACTCAGCAGATGTCGAGATTTCAAAGCAAATTGAAATATCGATTTTTGCATATCAAGATCTCAATATGCACAAATCGAGATCTCGATTTGCTTCGAAATCTCGATATCTACTGAGGGTTTACAGTTCTTCGCCCAGTTTTAGCAAATTCAAATATGAAAAGCATAAAATCGACAATGAACACATGAAATCGACGAAATTAAAGCATATAATCAATCTATATCAACGAATAATCAACTAAAAATATATTTCAACACATATAATTAACTAAAATCACATAAAAATGGAAGTTTAAAACTAAAAAAATAGTAAAAAATCGATGAAATGGGTGAAAATTGGTACCCGGTTCGCTTTGGGTTGTTCCTTAGACAACGTGTAGACCGAATGTACTTTTTTTCGGTTGGGCGTGCAAAACCCGGTGGTTTGGAGCTTGCAATCAGCGAAAATGGAGGTTGACGGTGGTGGTGAATCGTCGGCAGAGAGAGAGGGGGGGGGGGGAAGTGGGGTAGGTGTATAATAAATCCAAAAATAATTAATGTTCAACAATTTTTAATGTTAAATTTTCTCTCCAATCATTGGAAAGTGGCTATATAACTTACATTTTAAAACTTGTGGCTATATAACATGTATCTTTATTCAAAGTGGCTAAATTTTTTTTGCTCCTAAAATATTTTTTATCATAATAAATTAGTGAAATATGAAAATATAACCTCTTGATCACAATAACTATATTAAGTAATTCACATAAGTTTTATACAAAAAATTATATCTATACATATATAAAATATTAGGAAAATATACAAATATATCTCAAAGTTTGAATGAGTTATCAATATTATCCCAAACTTATAAATATAACAATTTCAGATTTGAATTTTAAATGAGTTCCCAATTTAATCACAAATTTCTATATATAACAATTTTAGCCTAAACTTTGAATTTTTTCCATCGGTTAATATTTATACATCGAAAATCTTACATGAGCACAAATAATTGCATATCATACACAAAAACTCTAAACGAACACTAATCTTCCATATCATTCCATAACATTAATGAAGTTTTTATTAAGAATAATAAACTTTAGAGTACTATATTATGATAAAACTCATGATATTTTAATTAAATTTTAAGAATTTCAGAGTAATTCTAGGAAATTTGATAGAAATATCATTCCTTTTATTTTATATTTTGGTGGGTCAAAGATTGTAAAAGTCATCTTAGTTAGTTTTCAACTTAGGTGCAAAATATAAAGTTCTGTATAGGTTCTTTATCGAGTTGTAAGCTGATACTAACATTGGAAACTAGACTAGTCAAAAAGTGTAGTATGCGCGGAAAACTCAACAGGCCAGAAGAACACATCACGCATGACAAGCCTGAGAAGATAAAGAGTCTAGCGGAGTATGAGTTTCGTCTTGTACGAATCCAGTATAGTATGGTGCAATCTCTATAACCATACTAAACAGCATGAGACCAAGTACACCTCAAGAGATGACGTCATCAGCACAAAGATGCAAGTATGACAACACCAGCACAAACTTTCCATCTAGGTCCCAACATATAGAAAGAGACGAAAAAAAAAAAAACTTTAAGGATTGGAGAAGCCTTAAAGTCTGCAACCACGAAACTTTTAGTTTTGCTACCTAAGACACTCAGTCGGGGATTCGTCATACTGAAAAAATACTACCGTTCTGACAAAAGATGAGTTGTCACTTTCAAAGTCCGAAAAAGGCGAAAAAGGTGTAGACCCTTTGCAAAAAGCATACCTACCGGCCGAATACTGCAACCAATAGAGACACCTGATTGGTCATCTTCTATTTTGTCTCTAACAGATCTTAAATTCAAACCTTCAACCTCTTGGGTATAAATACCAGAGAAATCATCGAAGAAGAATGTTACACACACGAACATTCATTCAAGACTACAGAAGTAATCTAACAGCTTTCAGTCATCTAGTTCTGTAATCTCCCACCGAAATTTTAAGCTTAGCAGAGTGAGCTTACTTTCGAGGCTATTCAGCTTTCCATATGTCACCAAGTTATCACAAGACTCAGAATCTAAGCATTCTTGAGTTACTATTTGGTAGTTTTTCTCTCCAAGAAAAACAACAACAGTCAAGTACATCTTGTACTCTGACTCTTACGGGCAACCTGCCGCAGAAGAGAAAGTTCACGGGGGAACTATAAACACCCCGTTCCGGTGACAAGGAGGCTGAGTGGTGCGCCCACACTTTGAGGAGCTGCGAAGCAAGGAACCAAGCAAGGACCAGGTGAGTGCGCTTGTGGATCGGTGAACGGGGCATTCACTGACAAGCAATAGATCATAGGAGCACCTGTAAATGTTCTGAGCTTAGTGGATTACCAGACCAAGTGTCTGAAGAGTGGACGTAGGGCGGTTTAGTTCGAATCACTATAAATCTGTTTGTCATTTATCACTTAATTTCTTTATTTGTTAGTATAGTTTTATCTTTCTTTGAAACCCAACACTCAAGTGTTGGAGTATATTCTGAATACTGACAGTTAAGCTAAAGTAAAGGACACGTACTTGATAAACACTCAATTTGTGCATTTACTGCTAAATTTGCTAGCTATTTGCCTTGGATTAGATCATTCAGTGATATTTCCGTACTCAATTCATATTCTTTGGAAAAATTATGTTTGGTTTGGTTTTGGGTTGTCTATACAGGTTTTACGCACAATCGAGTTGTTTACAGGATATGACTGAGTGCTATGGTGCCAATCAAAGTTCATTTGCATTGGGAAGAGGAACAAGTGAGAAAAGACTGAAGAAAAATTGCAATTTCCGTTCGTGATGGAAACGGCAACCCAAAATACGAACTCGGCGGTCGCCAAGTTTGCAAATGGATCGCCGAATCCGCATTTTCTCCAATTTCCTACAGCGCAGAAACGGCGACCCACTTGCACAAATGGCAGTTGCCGTAGTCACTTTACAGGTCGCCGAACATGTTTTGAAGGCGGAAAATTGATGTAAATCTCATATCTTTTTAGATTTTTACAAGATAGGTATAAATAGAGGGTTCCGAGGAATCAAAACGTTCGTTCCTCATTATTTTAGAGTTTTTAGAGTTGGAGAATTGGAGGAATGCAGCAAAATTCAAACTATGAAGATTGAAGACTCAAGATTGAAGACCACGATTCTTTAGTTTTATGTTTTCATTATCTTTGTTCATTTCGTCTTTTCTGTTGATGGAATTTAGCATGTCTGGCTAAATCCATTTGGATTTTAGGGTTTAAAACTTGATATGCACATGTTTATTTAATTCAATTTTCCTTTTCCATTCCCATTTTAATTATCCTGGGTTTGTTTAATTGCTTGATATTGGCCATTAATTGCAATTTGATTGATATTTCTTGAACTGAGAGGTCTAGGGTTATCAACAGGTTTGCAGGATAATTAGATTTGATAATTTGAATATCTTAGAGGAATTTGAATTATTGAAGGGTTTAGAAATCTGAGGTTTTTAATTAAGAGTAAAAATTCTTCCTGCGCTTCCGATAGGAGTCATTAGGATTTTTATGTCCATGTTATGGTTTAGAATTCAAGATAATCGCCTGATAATGTTTTTGTGATTAACCCATGAGTTTGGAAATTAAATTGGGATTGAATTGAATAAATGTATTGCATAATTATTTATCATAGTGGATTATCCTCGAATCCTGTTTTCTCCATATTTTTTTAAATCAATCTTTTATTTTCATTTTAATATTTATTTTAAAGATAGCATAGCTTAATAAATCAATCATTTTTATCAAAGTTTCTGGTTGTAGTAAGATATATGTGTTATAGTGCTTGATTATATTTCGAGCATGCAATCTTTGTGTTCGATATAAGTTATTACTTGCCATCTACAGTGGTCTGTACACTTGCAGAATAATGTGTTGCAAAATACGTTATCAAGTTTTTGGCACTGTTGTCGGAGATTGCATAGATTTATAATTAACTCTATTTCTGATAGTAAACCACTAATCTAGATTTTAATTTATGCATATTTTATTTTTATTTTCTGTGTTGATCACTTTTAGTGTTTCTTTTCAGGTAGTATATGCGAACCAGATTGAAAGGTCCTCCACTTGAGCCTGTAGATCCGGGGATCGAAGCAACTTGTCAAAGGAATTATGCCAGAAGAAGATTAGCATTCCCTATGGTTGATAATCACGCATCGCAGATTGCAGAGTTGCAGCGGCAACTACAGGAGATGAATCTGAAGCTCCAGGAGCAAGAAGCTCAAATAGTGCCTCGGGATATGACTATTGATGAGAAGTACGGGCCCGTGACTGACCAGCATTGTCATGCTGACTTTGGGCTGAAAGTGAATACTCCCAACTTTGAACTGAAGACTTGTTTGATTCATACTGCTTAGCAGAATCGGTTTGGAGGATTGTCTTCTGAAGATCCTCATGTGCACATCCAGTACTTCTTACTACTGTGTGACACGGTCAAGCAGAATCAAGTGCCAGTTGACTACATCAGACTGAGGTTGTTTTCCTTCACGCTACGAGATAGAGCCCTGTCTTGGTATCTATCACTGAACCGCAGCGAGATCGCGGCATGGGAGGAGCTCTGCAGGCTATTTTAGATCCAGTTCTTCCCACCGAGCAAGACTATCAGGCTGCAGACTCAAATTGCTCAGTTCATGCAATTTTTTCTGGAGAGTCTCTCTATGAGGCATGGGAGAGTTACAAGAATCTTCTTCGTGTTTGCCCTTGTCATGGATTCACTAAAAAGCAACAAGTTTGCTACTTCTATGGGGGGCTTGACAACGAGACTCAGAAGCATGTAAATGCTTCTACTGGAGGCTCTACCACTGCTAGACCTCCTAAGGAGGGCATGAAGCTGCTGGAAACTATGGTGAAGAGTGAGTATAACTGGCCTGCAGATAGAAACGAGCGCAGAGTGGCAACAGTAGATGATACTGGAGATTTGGCTGCTGAAGTCAGATTGATGAGACAGGAGGTAGCTGCTTCTACTAAATCACTGGAGACCCGTCTCAATAAGCTGGAGAATAATCAACCTCAGTATGGGTTTGATCAGGGGGCTGAAGTTCAGGTTGAGGATGCGAACTATGTTAATCAGAGGAACTTCAACAACAATAGGGGGTATTCGGCAGGGAACATGGCCTACCATCCCAACAACAGGAACCACCCAAATTTCTCCTATTCCAATCCGAATAATTCACTGCAGCCCCCACCTGGGTTTTTTGTAATCAATGGGCCAATTAATGAGCCTAAGGAGCCGAGCATGAGGGAACTCCTCACTCAATTTATTGCAGTGTCTAATGCCAAGACAGGCAAGATGGAGGGGGATATTACGGAGTTGCAGACTGGCATAGGGCATATGGGAAAGCACATGAAGCAGATCGACACTCAAATTTCCCAGATTGCCAATGTGATTGGAAACCAGCAAACCCTTGGACAATTCCTTAACAATATTGTGGTGAACCCGAAGGATCATTGCAATGCCATTACGACTCGTAGTGGAAGAGCATATGAAGGTCCATCTATTCCAGCTGATATGCCTGTGCAACCTGAAGTTGCATAGTCTTATGATGTTCTTCCTGAAGAAGAAAAAGTGAAAATGAGCAAAGATACTTGTCCTGAAGACAGTACCAAATCTGCTGGACCAGTCTCTGTCCCCTTCCCACAGAGGTTAGCTAAGAAGCAGAAGGAGGAGAGGTATAAGAGATTTCTGGAGCACATGAAGATAATCCACATCAATTTACCTCTCATTGAAGTTGTGCAGGAAATTCCTGGGTATATGAATTTTCTGAAAGATATGGTTACCCAGAAGAAGCTATTTGGAGCATTCGAGACAGTCAATCTGTTCAAGGAATGCAGTGCCATCATCCAGAAGAAGATGCCAGTAAAAAGGGCGGATTCGGGTTGTTTCTCATTCACTTGTATAATTGGGGGACTTAATTTTGAGAAGGTCCTTTGTGATCCAGGGGGCAACATTAATTTGATGCCTCTGTCTATCTTCAAGAGGCTGCAGATTGGGAATATCAAGCCTACCACCATCAAGCTTCAGATGGTCGATCGATCAGTAAACTATCCTAAAGGGGTAGTTGAGGACGTGTTGGTGAAGGTGGGCCAGTTTATTTTCCCAACTGATTTTGTGGTCTTGGATATGGAAGAGGACAAGAATATCCCATTGATAGTTGGGAGGCCATTTTTGCATACCGCGGATGCTCTTATTGATGTGAAGAAAAGAGAACTCACTTTGAGGGTGAATGATGAGAAAATTTCATTTTCCATCTACAAGGCAATGGAGAGGCATGATTCCCGTGGATCCTTCGAGGAGTGCGACATGGTGCCAGTTTTGTATCCTTTTGACTCTTCCTTTGTTATTCTGATTCTTTGAATTATAGTGCTCAAAATTCTGTTTTTTCCTGTGATGAGCTATATGATGCATGTGATGAGTTGTTAGAGTCTGTTCTAGCTTTAGATAGTGCAGATGAGAAGTACAAGGTGGAGAATGCGCATTTTCTGAAGTTAAGGAGTGATGAGGAAGAAGAGGAAGCTCGCAAGAAGAGTTTGAAGCATGAGACCAAGAAAGAGCCACCAGTTATGGAGCTGAAGCCTTTACCGGGCCACCTGAGGTATGCATATCTAGGGGATAATGATACATATCCGGTAATTGTATCCGTTACTTTGTCTTCTATTCAATTAGAAAGATTATTGAGAGTTTTGAGAGACCACCAATCTGCTATTGGGTGGTCGTTATCTGACATCAAGGGTATTAGCCCTTCTATCTGTATGCACAAGATTTTACTTGAGGATGGGTATAAACCGAAGGTGCAGCCGCAACAATGGTTGAATCCCATTATGCAGGAAGTTGTGTGGAAGGAGGTACTCAAGTTGTTGGATGCTGGCATGATCTATGCCATCTCGGATAGTGAGTGGGTGAGTCCTACTCAAGTGGTAGCCAAGAAGGGAGGTACTACAGTCATCAAGGATGAGAATGGCCAGGAAATTGCTCACAGGCCTTTCACTGGCTGGAGGATGTGCATCGACTATATAGCACTTAACAGTGCTACTCGTAAGGATCCCTTTCCCCTTCCCTTTATTGACCATATGTTAGATAGGTTGATTGGGTATGATTGTCACTGCTTTCTAGATGGTTATTCTGGATATAACCAAATTGCTATTGACCTAAGGACCAACATAAATCTGCTTTTACTTGTCCTTATGGTATTTTTGCATATAGACGGATGTCTTTTGGATTATGTAATGCTCCTGCTACTTTCCAAAGATGCATGATGTCTATTTTTAGTGGACTTGTAGAGAATATCATGGAAGTGTTCATGGATGATTTTCTGTGTTTGGTCATTCATTTGATAACTGTTTGGAAAACCTGATTACTGTATTGCATCGATGTGAAGAAACTAACCTTGTTTTGAATTGGGAAAAATATCATTTTATGGTGCGAGAGGGCATTGTTCTAGGCGACAAAGTTTCTGCTGCAGGTTTGGAGGTGGATCATGCAAAGATCGTCGCTATCTCAAAGCTGCCACCCCCACTAATGAGAAGTCGGTGAGGAGCTTCTTGGGTCATGTAGGCTTCTACAGTAGATTTATCAGGGAGTTCTCTAAAATTTATAAGCCCTTGAGTTCATTACTAGATAAAGATGCAAAATTTGTTTTTTATGAACAATGTTTGCAGGCTTTTGAGAAGTTGAAGCAGGCCCTCACTACAACTCCGATTCTTATCTCACCGGACTGGTCAGAGCCATTCGTCCTCATGTGCGATGCCAGCGACTCTGCTGTTGGAGCTGCTCTGGGACAGACGAGGAACAAAAATTTTAGGGTGATTCACTATGCAAGTAAGACCTTGGATGGAGCTCAGGTCAATTATACAACCACTGAAAAGGAGCTGCTGGCTGTGGTTTTCGCATTTGATAAGTTTTGTGCTTATCTTGTGGGGGCGAAGACAGTTGTGTGTACAGATCATGCTGCAATCCGTTATCTATTTGAGAAGAAGGAAGCAAAGCCTAGACTGATTTGATGGATACTACTACTACAAGAGTTCGACATGGAGATTAAAGATCGCAAGGGATGTGAGAATGTAGTGGCAGACCATCTTTCTAGGCTCAAGAATCCGGTGGAGGGAGATGATCCTCGGATTTGTATTACTGAGGTGTTTCTGAATGAGCAGTTGCTAGCAGTCGAGGAGGTGGATACATGTAGGGCTGGGAAAAATACCGAAAGAATCGGTATACCGTGCATATCGTATTGAAAAAAATACCAAAAATATCGAAATTTTGATATACCGTTGTTAACGGTACGGTATCATATTAACGGTATGGTAACGGTATGAATTCTCAAATTATGGGGTATACCGTTTATACACCGTACCGAATATATAATAATTATTTTTATTTTTTATATTTTAAAAAAATATAAAAAATAGTAATACTAGTATTAATCATAAATAATTTATTTTGGAATGCACAATCTTTTCTATTTTAATAAATAGTTGATAAAGTATAAATATATTATAATATATAAATAAACGTATAAATATATATTGATAATATATTAATATATTGAAAACCTAAACCTAATTCACCTCCAATTTGAAAACTCATTCACGTAGTCACTCTGCGGCGTTGCGGCATCTCCAATTTCAAATCACTCAAAACTCCCTATCTCCTTGAGAAGACGACGACGGCGGCTACGGTCACTGTGATGCTAACGTGACCACCTTACAACGGCAAGTCTGCTAACAACCCTTCGCCATTTGCCCTAGTATTACACTCGACAAATACGAAGAACTCGAAATCTAAATCTAAAAAATCTGGTAAGAAATAATCTCAATTTAATTTATTGTTCATTTTTTAAAACTTGAAATCTATTATCTTCTGCTCCATTTTATGTTGTCAATTTTAGAACCTGAAACCCCTTTTGTTTTAAGGATTAATCCTTGTTTGCCTTTTCGGATTTCAACATCTCACACGTGCAATATTTAGAAATCAGCACAATACATTGTTCGATTTTTTACGGAAGTGATAATTTCTGATTATTATTTTCTTTTTTTGAGAGGTGAAAAGCTATCGTTTCTTGTTGCCTCAAGACTTGGAGTTGAGGGAACTTCTTTTGGACCTATTTGTGCAGCTCCTTGGTGATCTATCACATATCAGGTATCTTTATCTGTTTATTTATGTTTAATAGTCTACAAATGGGGCTCATATATAGCAAACAACACTTGACTTAGCAAAATGTTAATTATTACTTCTGAAACATTATCACTTTTTTTTCAGCATGGAATCAGAATCTTCTTATTCATTGCCACATACTATTGAATCTGAAACACAAAACATGGTTGATTCTGATGCACATGATCAAACTGATGATGGTAGTAGTCGAAAACAAATAAGTCAAACTTTAACACATAAGCCTCCTGTGGCTCCTAAAAGGAAGAGTCCTTATTGGGAACACTGTGAAAAGAGAATGAGAACAATGAGTGATGAGAGCATGCAACCTATAGGAATATGCAACTATTGCAAAACTGAGATCCCAACAGCAACTGGAAGTACTAGTGGGTTAAAGAATCACTTGGTGAAAAGGTGCAAATTAAGTCCACTATATGAACTAAATGGTGAAAAAGGACAAACCATATTGACCAATGAGACTATGGGGCAAGCAAATCCTTTGATTGCTCACACCTTCAGTAAAAAACGGTGTGAGCTAAAACTCACAGAATATGTGATTATTGATGAAATTTCATTTCGGGCTGTTGAAGGAAAATGTTTTGTTAGTCTTGTTCATGAACTGCAACCAAGATTTAGAATTCCTGATCGAAAGAAAGTTGCAAGTATGGTTTATGCTATGTTTTTAGCTGAGAAAAGTAAAATACAAAGTGTAATCAGTAGCCATAGGGTAAGTATCACAACTGATACTTGGACATCCATTCAAAACATAAATTATATGGTTGTAACTGCTCATTTTTTGGATAGTGATTGGAAGTTGCGTAAAAGAATAATCAACTTTACAAAAATCACTAGTCATGTAGGGGAAGAAATTGGCAAGTTGATTGAGGTTTCTCTAAGAGAGTGGAGGATAGAAAAGGTTTTTTCAATAGTAGTTGATAATGCATCTTCTAATGATACTGACATTGATTATTTGAAAAAAAGAATGAAGATTGAAAATACATTATTGTTTGAAGGGAAATATCTGCATTTGAGGTGTGCCTGCCATATATTTAACTTAATTGTTAAGGATGGTTTGAAAGAAATTAATTCTTCAATTAAGTCGATAAGAAATGCAGTTGTATTTATCCACTCTTCCCCTTCTAGATTGAGCAAATTTAGAGAGTTTGCCGTACTAGCAAAGTTTCCTAGTATGTCAACAGTGCCTATGGATGTCAAAACCAGGTGGAATGCAACTTATAAAATGCTTGAAGCTGCATTGAAATATAGAAGGGTGTTTGAAAGAATGGCTGAAGAATGGTTACCTTTTATGAAGTATTTTCATGAAGATGATATAAAAGGTAAGAAAAGAGTAGGGCCTCCGATTGCACAGGATTAGGAGAATGCACAAGCATTTGTGCACTTTTTGAAGAAGTTCTATGATGCTACTTTAGAGTTAAGTGCAACAAAAACTCCTACATCTCAATTAATTTATCAATCAATGATTGCCCTACAAATTGAGATTGAGAAAAGTAGCAAGTTTGATTCTGACCCAACTCTTAGAAAGGTTGCAACTGTAATGAAGGAGAAATTTGACAAGTATTGGGGGGATTGGAGTAAGATTAATCCTTTGATCTTTATTGGCAATGTCTTGGATCCGAGAAACAAGATTCAAATGATCAAAGTTAGTCTCAAGAAGTTGGGTCATACTCCGGAAGAGGTTAAAATGATGATTGATCAAGTTAAAAATAATTTGATAACTTTGTGGATGGAGTACAAGGGAGTGAATGACAGTTTGACTATTGGGAGACAAAATACATAACTAAATTGTGATCATGGAGATGATTCTAATATTGGAGGTGGTCTTTACGATGCGTTGTTCAATGACGTGGAAGCACAAAATGAGGAAGAGCAACTTCAAGAGATATCCAATGAAGTAGATAAGTATTTTATTGACGATATTGAAAAGCGATCTAATTCATCTTTCAATCTTTTGGAGTGGTGGAAAGGAAGTGAAGCTAGGTATCCAGTTCTTTCATTGCTTGCTAAAGATATAGAACAAGACATAAAATTTACTTGTCTTCTCTGTCTCAGAGTAACATACATTATAACTTCAAAAAATTCAACTTGATAGAAGATACAAATGCAAATAACAAAAAACATTGCAACCGCATCCTCCCCATTTGCATGAAGAACTATTTTTCAATACAAACTACATAAATAATTATAAAACCTCTTTTCATTAGAAGCATTGTTAGTATTTGTTTTGTGGAAGGGCATTCAGAACTAGAGGCTTTATTGCTCAAAACAACAAAAATCGATAATGATGTAGTTATACCATAGTTATTGATGGGAGAAACTTATAGTATTCATTCAGCTTCTACCAAAAAAAAAATTGTTTTTGTCTGAATAAAATATTTTCATGATTTATGTACATTAGGTTCCTAGACAAGGAGTAGGACAAGTTCCAATCGCCTTAGTAGCAAGGAAAAAAGGAGTGCTGGCCAAGTGATGGATTTCATTGAAAAACAGGAAAAAATGCATAAACAATTTTTTTTTTCTCTGAACTAAGATCTTTTACACAACTAATAAATTAATGAAGGCAAGAAAAAAAATACTTTGACTATGGAAGAATTCTGGTGAGCAGCAAAGCTTAACCGGATCAATGAAGAATTGACAACCAGCAGAATACCATGTCGATCTATACATCTAAATTAAAAAGTAATGCCAGCCAACATAATAAATAACTCAATTAAAAGTTTCGGACTTATTGATAGGAAAATTTCATCAAGGTAAATTGAAGAATTAAAGTAATATAATTTCTCATTAAAGAGATAGTTACCTACAACTCCTTCACAATTGAAGAAATGCTGCTACCTCTGCGTAAAAAAATCATCAAATTACAAGTTATGAAATAGTTAATAGACGGAGGGTTTAGTCATTCATCGTCGTGGCCATACCCTTGAAAACCAAATCAGGTCTGAAATTCATGTGTATTCGCAATGACTGGCCAATCCACGTTGGTGATAGCTCGATCATCGTCGGCATTTGAGAAGACACAATAGAATTGTGCGGGCAGCGGCGACAGCCTAACGAGTTACTGCGCCATTAATCCGCTCAAAATTGTGGAGAGGGAAAATATAAAATCTAGGGTTTTGTTTCACAATTGAATACATTTTTTTAGTTTAAAAAAGTTTTTTAATTACTTTTCCTCACAACATATCATATTAGGTAATATATAAGTGAAAAATATTTACATCAAAATTAGAATTTTCCCTCTTTTATTTTATTTTGGAGGGATACTTATCATCACAACTTTCAATTACTGTCATGTAAAATACTTTAAAAGTTTGTTGTTATTTTTTAATTAAAATATATTTTTTCTTAAATATTGAACACCAATTTATTCTAACAGGTGTAAGGATATGTATCATATTATTACAAATTTTTATGTGTGTGAGGAAAATGATGTCATGATAGACTAATTTTGTAGTAGTGTTGGTATAATGGTTGTTTTTTTTTTTCAACAATGTATAATGGTTGCTGAAGTTTTGAGTAATAGGAACTTTTGGCTTTGCAGATGTATGTTGATAAAAACAAATATAAATGTACTGATGTTTTTGGATGTATGTGTTAGATTATTTTTATAATAATCATATATGATGGTCCATATAATTAAAGTATATGATTCTATATTATTTCACTTAAGATGATGGTTATTAAGTATTAAACAAATAGAGTTATGAGTTTTAATTCCCTTCTCCCTCCCTTTAAATGAATAATCTTATTTTATTAAATGTTGTACCTTATTGTGTAATATATTACAACATTTAGAATAAAATGAATGGACACAATCTTTGAGGATTGAAATGAAGAGTTGTATCATTTCATATTAAAGAATAAAATAATTAAAAATTAAATGAAAGGATGCAACTCTTGGAGACATAAGTGAAATGTTGTGTCCTTTTGTAAATGACACAACATATGAAATCTATCACTATAATTCTCTTCTCTACGCACCATCAAAGTAGAAACATTATAAAGAGAAAGAAGAGAGGGAAAGAAATAAAAGATTAAAGGAAACAAAAGGAGCATCAAGGAGAAGATTAAAGTTATGGCTATGGATCAAAGTATTTATAATATTCCTCTCTATTTAATTATTTACGTTGGATGAATCATATAAATTAAAGATCCTAGATAAATTAAATTAGTCTAACAAATGGTATCAGAGCATGCGTTATCAATTTATATGATTCTCCATGTTAAATAAAATATTAGATAAATTTTATCAGATTTATTGAAAGAATTAAAGCTTGCTAAATTTGATAAAATTTATTAGCATATCACTGATACATGCTTTTACTCATGAATATGATAAAACGATAGGATCGTGCATATTATTGAGACATGTTTCTACTATCATTGAGATATGATCATGATTTAAAGTAAACTATGATTATGCAATTTTATGATGCTTTCGCTATTATGCTTAAATATTTCTTTAAATTGTGATCATGATAATATTTCATAATTAGTGAGTTAAATATTTATAATAACAATCAAGTTAATGACTCACCAAAGTGGGCTAGCTTGAAAGTTATAAAATATTTAATGATGTAAAGTTCAATTGTTCTTATTTGCCAATAATTGAGTTAGAACAATTGAGATCATTATTTATATTGCTAGGAGATCACCCAAAGGTGGATCATTGCTTATAATTAATGACAATTAAAGGGATAAATATATATGTTGAGTAAATATTATTTGTTGTCCAAAGATAACATATATGTTTTACTTGTACATATTTGATTATATGTTATGGCTTTTGTATATGAAAATATATACTTCATTTGGTACCATTCTTGAAATATTTTATGTTTAAGTATAGCCCAAAGTTTAACTTAAATATATTTTTAAGATTATAATCTAGTTTGAATCCTTTAAGGTTTACTCATAGCATTTACGTATGATCATGTGAAATGTTTGCAATTGCTTTTAGTGTAGTTGCTTTGGGGAACAACCTTTTTAAGTTTAGTGGGCAAACTTTAATGATTGGGCGTAATAAGTAAGCTTTCATTTAGGTGTTATGGGTCTGGACTTAGCAATAGTCTCAGATAAAATACATATAAGTACTGTCACCAGTACAGAAACTGTCAAGTCTTTATATGACTTGGGAAAAGCCTAATCGATAAAGTTTAAGACGAACAATGCAAGAGAATTTATTAAAGATCACTCCCAATCGGACATTGCTAATAAGCCCATTAGTTGGAAATCTCATGAGTGAGCTGACAATCAAAGAAATTTGATTGATCACAGCCTATTCATGATTATGTCAAATCTAGCTATAAAACTGAAACCAATAGGCATGGATGTGAGTGAGACCTTTCTGCAACTCAATTCCTATTGAGTTTGGTCAGGTTCAGGTGAATAATAATACCTCATAGAAAATTAAGACCTTCAAGTATTAAGGTCATGCTAACTCAAGAAGAAAGAAGATTAAAGAAAATAAAGTTCACTATATCCATCTTATATTTCATGAAAGAGCTACTACCAACAAATTTAAGAATGGCAAGAAAAATAAAATGAATGATAGAGCATCATTGAAAAGATGAGGGGATAATTCATAAAGAGTTCAAATGTCACTTTTGAAAAGAAATGCTTGGTTCGAAAGGAAGTGTGTACATTATGTTTCAGTATGCTATGATCAAATCTTATTAAAGTACCCAATAAAGCTTTGGTGGTTATATCTGGTGCAACCACTTATGTTTTGCATAGCCTATAAACGAGAATGATAAATTTTGTTTATGGATAACAGAATGATGGCACGAATAGAGGGAATTGAGACTTATAGATTGATCTTAGACACTGGATGTTGTCTAGATGTCGTACAGTTTCTTTATGTTCCCTGATTTTGCTATAAATCTATTTTCTGTTGGAAAGTTGGATGGTGAAGGTTATAGTTTAAAGATTGACCAAGCAAGATCAGATTACCGGCTCCGGCAGCCCCAAGTAGCAGCAACAGCCTGGAGAGGCGGGCAACAACTCTCAACACCAGCAGATTAACATCGATGAGTGACCATGAATCGAACCAACTCTTTATCTTATCTATTGAATAATTTGAGATCTGAACTCTTTCAATTTGCATTGTGTTTATTCCTTGCTTTTCCATGGATAATTACTTTCCCTCGAATGACTATGCATTTTTTCATAATTCTTTTATTCGTATCCTATTTCTGCGCAAAGAACCACGAGATTAGGGTGGGCATCGCCCCTCCGACGCTCAAGTTAGTACGGATTCTGATGAAATAAAATGTAAGAATTAAGCAGTACATAATATACTTATCTGGATCGATTGGCTCGCATATACCAGCACTGCCCCATGAAGGATCGAAACGTTTAGTAGATTTACCGTATTTGATATTGTATTTAAACATAGTATCTCTTCAAATATCTCACGTTCCAACTGTTAGCGAACTCCCGACCATCATAGTCCTCGAGATGATATGCGCCTCGCCCGACCACCCGAGTCACCTTATAAGGTCCTTCCCAGGTTGGTGCGAGCTTTCCCACACTCTTATCCTTGGTGTTTTGGAATACTCTCCTTAACACCCAATCCCCTTCTCGAAAGGTTCTTAACCTGAGCTTTTGATTGTATATTCTCTCGACCTGCGACCTCCTCTACGCCATCATTATTAGGGCTTGGTCCCTACGCTCATCTATTAGTACCAGATTCTTAAATAACTTGTCCCTGTTGCACACTTCATCGCACAATTCGACCCGCAGGTTCCTCGCCCTTGTTTCAACAGGTATAACCGCCTCTTCTCCATATGCTAACGCAAAAGGAGTACTCCCCGTCGCAACACGCGGGGTGGTTCGATATGACCAAAGTACTCTAGGGAGCTCATCGACCCATCCCGTTTTGAGTGCGTGAAACCGCTTCTTCATTGTAGCCATAATGGTTTTATTAGACGATTCTGCTTGCCCATTGGCCTCCGGATAGCGAGGTGTCGAAAAGACTAACTTGATCCCATAACGATCGCAAAACTCTTGGACTCTTCTCTCGGTGAACTGCGTTCCATTATCTGTTCTGATTTCCTTCGGTATCCCAAACCGACATAGTATGTTTGTCAGGAACTTTATGACTTCTGGCTCCCGCACATTGCGAAATGCCTCCGCTTCAACCCACTTCGTGAAATAATCTATCGCAACAAGCAGATACTCTTTCTGACCTGCGCCCTTTGGAAGTTTCCCCACGATATCCATTCCCCATGCCATGAAGGGCAATGTGGGCACAGTCGCATGGAGTGGTTCTGCGTGCCTCTGCACTGTTACTTCGAACCTCTGACAAGCCTCGCAGCTTCTTACATACTCCTTTGCGTCCTTCCGCAGGGTTGGCCAGTAAAACCCTGTCGATATTACTTTATGAGCCAGAGTTCGAGCCCCCTGATGACACGGGTACCGACTTATTCTGCCTTTTTTGTTGGGAAGAAGCTAAATTTGCTAATGCATCGGCTTCTGCATTTTCTTCCCTGGGCACATGGCTTATCTCAAAATCATCGAAGTCACCGCTAATCGCTCGTGCCATCTCATAATACTTCGACAATCGAGGTTCTTTCACTTGATATTGATTATCTACCTGAAATACCACCAACTATGAGTCACCCCGAACTTGCAGACGCCGAACGCCCAATTCCTTCGCCAACTGCATCCCTCTTATGAGAGCCTCGTACTCAGCTTCGTTATTGGTGACATCGAAGTTAAGATGGATTGCCCGCTCGAATTGCTCTCCCCACGGACTACGTAATCTCCCCATGGGTCGTTCCCAACTTCTGCTGCTTCTACTTGCGCGACCTCTTTCTTGGCTTCAATCTGCAGATTCGCAGAGTATTCTGCCACGAAATCGGCTAAGGCTTGAGACTTTACCGTAGTCCTTGGTTCGAACTCGAGCCCGAATCCCCCGATCTCCAATGCCCATTTGAGCAATCTCCCTGACAAACTTGGTTTGGAAAACACACTTTGGAGTGGGCACGACGTTACTACTTTGATCGGGTGGGCTTCAAAATACAGCCTTAACTTTTGCAAGGCTACTACTAATGCCAAGGCCAATTTCTCCAGCGCAGTATACCGCCCTTCCGCGGCGAGCAAGGGTTTGCTCGCGTAGTAAATGGGATATTGTCTTCCCTGATGTTCCTTCACCAGAACGGCCCCAAGGGCATGATCCGAGACCGATAAATACAATAACAATGGCTCTCCTTGCTCAGCCTTGGAGAGTAGTGGAGGGTTCGACAGATATTCTTTAAGCTGCTCGAAGGCTTTCGCACATTCATCCGTCCACTAGAAGTGCTTTCTTTTTCGCAAGACCCGGAAGAAGCTGTGTGTTCGATCGGAATATCTCGATATGAATCGGCTTAATGCCGCCAACCTCCCAGTCAACTTCTGCACGTCCTTCGGGCTCCGCGGATGTGTCAGATCTTTGATCGCCTTTATTTGTACTGGGTCAGCTTCTATTCCTCGATTGGTCACCATGTAACCTAGGAACTTCCCCGACGCCACTCCAAATGTACATTTTGCAGGGTTTAACTTCATGTTATACTATTTCAAGATATTGAAGGCTTGAATCAAATCTTGGACATGTCTACTAGCCTTACCCGATTTTACCAGCATGTCGTCGATGTAAACCTCCATAGTCTTGCCAATGAGTGGTTCGAACATCTTGTTCACCAACCGCTGGTAGGTCGAACCCGCATTCTTAAGCCCGAAGGGCATTGCCTTGTAGCAATAAATCCCTCTGTTCGACATTAACGCGGTCTTTTCCTGGTCATTTGGATGCATCATAATCTGATTATAACCTGAAAACGCATCCATAAAACTTAGCAGTTCATGACCCGCTGTGGCATTCACTATGCTATCTATATGCTACAAAGGGTACGGATCTTTCGGGTAAGCTTTGTTTAAATTCGTATAATCCACGCAAACACGGTTTTTCCCATTTTTCTTTTTAACTACTACGACATTGGCCAACCAAGTCGGATACTTCACTTCCCTCACGGATCCAATTTCCAACAGTTTCTGAATCTCTTCATTTATAGCTTCATTCTTTTCCAAAGAAAACTTCCGCCTTCGCTGCTGTATGGGCCTTGCGCTCGGATCCACTTGGAGTTGATGGGTCATTACCTTCGGGTCTATGCTGACCATATCTTTGTGCGACCAAGCAAACACTGCACGCTCTTTGATTAAGAAATCTACGAGTTTGTCCCGGACCTCGGGATCGAGGTCACTCCTGATGTTTGTTTTCTTGGAGGGGTCCGAGGGATCGAGTTCTACCTCTAGCGAATCTCCCGTATCTCCGATCGATGATCGCACTGGCTCCGAGGGGAAGTGTTGCCGCGAACACACTGCCTTAAAACTCGCATAATAACATTCCTTGGCGATGTTCTGTTCCCCTCTAATGGTGTATACTCCATCTGAAGTTGGAAACTTGACCAACTGATGATATGTAGAGGGGACCGCTCTGAGCAGATGGAGCCATGGGCATCCCAGGAGCGCGTTGTATGCACTGGGTGCGTCGATGATCATGAATGTTACATCGTATCGTGCTCCACCACAGTAGGTGGGCAAAGTTATGGTTCCCACGGTCATCTGCACACCTCCATTAAATCCAATCAGGGGAGTTCGATTCCGCACTATTCTTTCTTCCGGAACCCCATCTCCTTCATCGCATGCTGAAAAAGGATGTTTGCCGAACTTCCATTGTCCACAAGGATTCGCTTGATGAGACAGTCCGACCCCTGTAAAGAAATAACCAACGCGTCGTCGTGCGGTTGCGCGGATTCTGGAGCATCCTTTTCCGTAAACTCGAGAAAGGTGTGCATCGCGGGAGCATGCGCCATCCATACTCCTCTGGAAACCTGCCTCCTTGCTTTCTTGACCGCTGATCTTGTGGTCCCGCTGATTTCGGAGCCTCTTGTAATGCAATTTATAGTTCGAGTGGGGGCCGGTTGCTTATCGGGCTGATTATCTGACAAGAATTTCATTAGCAAACCTTTTTTTAATAACTCGAGAACCTCCAACCGGAGAGCCCGACAATCTGCAGTGGTATGGCCATGATCACTATGGAAATCACAAAACTTCTTAGGGTCTCTCATGGACGGATCGGTTTTCATTCTCTGCGGCCATTTTACCTTGTCTGGCATCTGGCGGAGCACATTCTGCACCAACTCCGCAGGCTCGATAGTGAGAGTATAATCTGGCACGTACGTGGCCAAGGTGTTGACTTGGGGTGTCCTGCTCCCAGGCGGATGGCTGTACGGATGTGGCCGTGCAGGTCGTCGGTCGCGCTGATCCTGTCAACGCTCTTCTCGCGCAACCACTGGCTGTCCCCCACCACGCCGTGTTCTGCGGTAGGGCTCATCCTCCTCCCATTTGATTAATGCCCATGCTCTATTAAGTGCATCATCCATAGTCTGACAGGGGTAAATTGTCAGTTCTCGGTATAGGTCAGAGTCAACATCTAGACCCTTGGTAAAGGCCTGCACCGCAGTGCTGTTTGGGCAGTTCGGCACCGCCACCAATTCTCTATTTAACCTGGACAGGTACGCCCTTAATGATTCTCTAGGCTTTTGGATTATTGCATACAGATCATCCGGGTGTTTATCCAATTTCTTACTGCTCGAATACTGCCGAAGGAACAGTTGATGTAACTCAGTGAATGTTGAAATCGACCCTTTTAGTAAATTAATGAGCCACTGTAAAGCCGGTCCGGTAAGGCTTGACCCAAAACTTTTACACATGCATGCTTCGCGTCGTGCGCTGGGGATCGCTAGTGCGAACTTCTTTTGTTTATAGACCGCCACGCGGTTCTCTGGATCCGTGGTACCATCATAGAGCACAAAGCTTGGGGGAGTGAACCGGTCGGGGAGCTCGGCTTCTGCGAGCTCTGGCGTAAAGGGAGATTCCGCATAGCTTTCCCGCGGGATAGTTTGCTCTGGAGGTGGCAAGCCTGGTACCCTCGCGATCAAGGACTCAAAATAGTTAAGGCGTTGCTCGAATCGTCGCTCCAACTGTGTCAGCATTGATCCCCCTACGCGATTCAAGATCGGTTGCCCTGGATTTGAGTTCGGTCCTCTCAAGGTTCCTGGCATTCTTATGTCAGTCTCATCTCCGACAGTTCAATTGAAATCATCCTGGAGATCGTGAGCCGTCATTGCCCAGGCTCTACTCGTGCTCCCGGGTTCTTCCACTATTGGTTGGGTTGCTAGCTGATGCAGCCGTTGATTATCCTACTCAAGAGCCTGGCATTTCTGGGTCACAGCCTCCACTTGAGCCCCTAATTTTTCCATTACACCTCGGGCCGCCTGAACCTGGCTTATCAACTGGGACACATATAAGTCTTACATCAATGAGGGCGGCGGTGGAGGAAAGGAAAGCTTGTTATGTGGTGTCACGTTGATGGCTCGCCTCATGTCATCCAATGATCTGTGAGACTGATCTGTCCCGCATCCGACGGTAGTTGAGTGTCCTCGGCCCGTTCCTCCCTGCAAGCCCCGACCATGACTTAATCCTCTTCTTGCTCCAGAGGATGTAATTCCTTCAGTTGGAGGCACGGTTCCATCAGTGATTAGTCCGTGGTTCCCGCCTTCCGCCATCCCTGCAGCAAGTATTAGTGTAACTTTTGTTCTTGTGCCCCACGGTGGGCGCCAAATTGTTATGGGTGTTTTTGTGTTGGATTAGGAGCCCAAGAACAATTGATTAGGTAAGAAAATAAACAGGAGCTAAAATGACAGGTGAGAGTACTCTTTCTGGAAATATTAAGCAGATACAATAAATAAGGTAAAACTTTATTGAACAAAGATGAAACGAGGTAAATTCTGATTGAATCGAGCTATGCCGAGCTGTGATTTCGCGATACGCATGTTCTTTTCTTCTTGCTCTCGTCCCAAAAATGAGTCTTTCTTGAAATATATATACTCATCTCAGATAACACTCTCCTCTTTAATTCCGCGATCCTCGCCAAATTTTACTGCCAAATTCACGCCGTTATTAATTTTCAAAAGATCCATTCTTAATTAAATTTTCCGTTATTGCTGACCAGCCGTTCGAACTCTTTTATGGTTCGAACTTTAATCTTCGACCTCTCCTTCGACCTATCCTGATGGGCCCCCAAACTCAGAAATCAGGCCCATATTTCCCGGATCAATTTTTATCGGGCCTTTTTCCCTTTTGAATTTATTACTGACCTCAACAATAATAATGTTTCATTATATAAACAAATGTACTATTATGATTCAGGTACATTAATAGATTGTTTATATCGTTTCAATCTTGATGCTACTTTTGTTGAATCCTTGTTCCATGTGGAACATACTAATGAAAATAAGCAAAGTGCATATAATAAACATCTTGCTTTCTTATGGCATCAATGATTCGGTCATATATCCAAAGAAAGAATAATGAGGTTAACAAAAGATGAAATCTTACCTCATTTGGATTTTGTTGATTGGGATGTTTGTATAGATTGCATTAAAGGAAAGCAAACTAGACAAATGTCAAATAACCCAGCTATGAGAAGCAGTGAGCTCTTGGAATTAATACACATAGATATTTGTGGTCCTTTTGATATTTCATCTTGGGGAAATGAAAAATATTTATCACTTTTATTGATGATTACTCATGGTATTGTTACTTATATTTACTGCATGAAAAGTCTCAATCAGTGGACATTCTAGAGATGTTCATTAATGAGGTGGAAAGGCAGTTAGATAAAAAGATAAAAGTTGTGAGATCACATAGAGGTGTTGAATATTATGGAAATTCAATGAAAGTGGACAATGTTCAGGTCCATTTACAAAACTCCTTGAAAGTTGTGGCATCAATGTACATTATATAATGTTCAATACATCACAACAAAATGGTGTAGTAGAAAGGCGTAATCGTACTTTTATGGATATGGTTGGGAGCATGTTAAGTTATAGTACTGCACATTTGTCTTTGTGGATGCATGCAATAAAGATGGCTGTGTATTTCCTTAACAGGGTTCCTAGTAAGACAATTCCTAAGATTCCTTATGAATTGTGGATAGGAAGGAAACCTAGTTTAAAGCACCTACACGTTTAGGGTTGCCCGACATAAATAAGGATATACAATCCACATGGAAAGAAACTCAATGCAAGAACCATCAGTGATTATTTAATTGGGTATCCTGAAAAATCAAAAGGGTATAGATTTTATTGTCCTAACTATAGTACGAGAATAGTTGAGTCTGGTAGTACTCGGTTCCTTGAAAATGGAAACATTAGTGGGAGTGGAGAATTGCTAGATGTGGAAATTAAAGAAAAGCTAATAGACAGTTCTACATCAAAACCTTCTCATATTGTTGTTCTCGTTGTCATATCAAATAATAATAACTTATTGGAACAATAAATCAATGTTCAAAACCCACATAATGAGGATGTAACTGAGCCAAATAGCAATACTCAAGTCATAGATGAACAAGTGGTACCACAAGAAATAACATCAAGGAGATCTGAAAGACAGAAGATCAGTTATTTCAGATGACTATGTCATTTACTCACTTGAACATGAATGTGACTTAAGCATTGATAAAGATCCAGTCTCATTTAAACAAGTCATTCAATGTGATGATTCTGAAAAATGGCTCAATGCTATGAAAGAAGAGTTAAAATCTATGAATGATAAAAAAAAGTTTGAGAACTATTAGAGTTGCCTAGGGGTTCAAGACCAGTTGGTTGTAAATGGGTTTTCAAAACCAAACGAGACTCCAAAGGCAATATCGAACGTTATAAAGCTAACCTTGTTACTAAAGGTTTTACTCAAAAAGATGGCATTGACAATAAAGAGACCTTTTCTCCAATATAAAAAAGGACTCTTTGGGGGTCCATTATGATTTGGAGCTTCACCAAATGGATGTAAAAACCGTCCTTCTGAATGGAGATTTGGACGAAGAAGTTTATATGGACCAATCAGATGGTTTCCTAGCCATAGGAAAGCAAAATTAGTTTGTAAATTAAGGAAGTCAATATATGGATTGAAACAAACTTCCTGACAATGATATCGTAAGTTTAATGATATCATTTAACTATTATTGTTTTATAGAGAACACTGTTGATCGGTGTATCAGTGTATCTATATGAAGGTCAGTGGGAGCAAGTTCATTATCCTTGTTCCATATGTTGATGAAATCCTTCTAGCCGCTAATGATAAGGGTTTGTTACATGATGTAAAGAAAAATCTCTCAAAGAATTTTGAAATGAAAATATGGGAGAAGCATCCTACGTGATTGGAATAGAAATATTTCATAATGCATCACAAAGATGATTAAGGTTATCCCAGAAAAATTATATTACTAAAATTCTAGAGAAGTTTAAAATGGTAAAGTACTCTTCATTGATAGTTCTAATTCACAAAGCAGACATAATTATTGAAATGCAATGTCCTTAAGGGAATGATTTATAACTAATGGAAATGGAAAATATTTCCTATGCTTCAGTGATTGAGAGTCAGATGTTTGCCCAATTATGTATTTGGCTAAATACCAGTGTTGGGAAATTATTCCTGAATCTCCCTTAGGACTATATTGTAAAAGGTTTTGTTGGATCAAACCTCAGTAGATGGTCGATCATTGCTGAACTTTATCATAGTCTAGCAACTCTTCTAATGTCCTGTATAGGGTGAATGTTGAGTTGTAATAGAATAGGTTGCTAGAAGCACTTCCAGCAAACACCAGAAAATGCTAAAGAAGAAGAAGGCTAGTGGTAGCAGATTGCTGAGGAATTAGCATTTGCTAACACATTGCAAACCGCTAAAGGTATTAGCAATCCGGAGTCAAAGGAGTCCAACGAGCAACTGCTACGCAGACAGCAGTCCATCTAGCAGAGTGCTAAAGAACTAGCAGACCGTTCCAGAGAAGCTCAGCAAAGCGAAGACAACAAAATGGCTACTACACCATCGTTCTGACCAACCAATGTGCAAGGACTAGACTTGTCAGAAGTAGGTCGGAAAGCCTGTACGAAGTCAGAAAAAGTTGGTGAAAGTCTATCCACTTTTGGACGAAAGATCCATTGTGTCTAACGGATATGGAGATTCAAGTTTTGAATCTCCAGGTATAAAAGACAAGTTAAATGGGAGAAAATACTACTGCTTCATTCACTCTCTACTCACAAACTCATACTCAAGAGATTTCTCAGACAAACAAAGCCGAAGCAGTCACGAGAGCATTAACAAGACAAGAAGAATCTTTAAAGCTCTCAACCACCGAGTGTCCCCCACATTCAAGATCTGACACTCAAGTGGTTCATTGAATCCTTTTTAAGGTTCAATCATTGGGATTCCTTCCGATCTTGGAAGCATCCAATAGTCATTTCTAACAAGATCTGACTCCGACGGGCATCTTGCCAAAAACAGATAAGTTCAGGAGAGAACTCTAAAATCTCCCATCACTATCAGCGAAAGTCAAGTTTTACGAAGGTGTCACCCTTGACTTGACTGTAGCTGGGTCTGACTAAGGATTGCGAAGTAACAGAGGATAGTTGTGGAGTATCCAGCTCGAAAGCTCACTGTCCTACTACACGGGAAAGACGATTCCTTGTACTTTGTATACTTTCTTAGTGAATTCTTAGCGTTTCGGCTAAGGAGTGGACGTAGATCTTTTGATCGAACCACTATAAACTTGGTGTCGTTATCTTGTTTTATTGTTTTATTGCTTAACTATTGAATGGTGTTTTTAAACCTAGCAACAGAGTTGCTAGTGTATACTTATAAGAAAACCTAAGTCTAGTTGAGCTAAATACTCTTTGAAAATAACTTAAAAGTGCAAGTGAACGATTAATTATTCCGCTGTGATTCGTGTGAGAGTCTTATCTTAATCGCGACGACTCTGATCTTAGGGACCAACAAGTGGTATCAGAGCAGGAGGTTGAAAAACCGACTGCTTCTGAGTCACTTAAGACCTAGATCTTAGCTTTCCTTGTGTTGTTACTCTATTTTCTGTGTTTGTCTAGCTCAGGTGAAAGATAACAAGATGAACAATCACGATCTTCCAAGTATAACAAGGAGAAGTTCGAGTCCTGGAAGACTTTGGCCATGATTCAACTCCAAAGTATCCATCCGGAGATGAGGGATGTGCTGGAGAAAGGGCCAATAGAAATCATGAAGGTCAATACCTCAGTAGTCCCACCCGCTGAAGGTCAACCACGTCCGGAGATAGTACCAAAGCCGTATGGAGAATGAACGCTGGAAGACAAGAAAAGAGGTCAGCTGGAGTATGTTGCCATGAAGCTAATCATTGACTGTCTACCCCCCTAGATGGCAGACAAAATTCTGGAAAAGAAGACAACCAAAGAGATGTGGGATTATGTGTGCAAATGCTCTGAGGAGACTGAGCAAATGAAACGAAATAAACTCCAAGTGGTTGTGGATAAGTATGAGTCATTCTCAAACAATCCTGAAGAAACCATTCAATCCATGGAGGATTGATTCAATATGATTGTGGGCGAGCTCAAAAATGTGGGCAAAAACTATGATAATGGGGAGATGAACAATAAAATAATATCCAAACTCTTCCCAAGAAGTGATTGGTTTGTTAAGATGACGAGCCTAAGTGAGAAAGATCTCAGTCAAATGTCGACTGCTGAAGTGTTTTCACAGTTGAAAGCTCATGAGTTCATAATCCAGCAATCTTAAAAAAATGAGGTTGCTATGGCACAACCTACTGCAACAAATGCTGGAAACCATCAGGACTTGGCATACTTTGTCAAGAAGGATGGACACAAGTGGAAGTCACCCAGAAACCCGTTCCATAATTAGGAGAGATTTACACCAACATCACCAGCAAAAGAGACAGTTTCAACCTCAGGTTCCCAACTTGTTGATTTAAAGATCAGTGAGCTGGAAGAACAAATGAAGAAGCTCCAAAAGTTGATGACGGAAGCCAAAGCCGAGAAGGAAGCTAAAGAAGCTAAGCAAACATCAACATCTTCTCGCTCAGCAGAGCGAAAGCCCAGGACTTGCTTCGAGTGTGGATCGCCAGATCACCTTAAACATGAGTGTCCAAGGGTTAGCAAAGAGGAAAGAGATCACTTGAAGCAGCGCTTCGAGAAGCGTGCCATCAAAGCTGTAACCAGAGCATTGCTGACGAGGACAGAGGTACCTGACATTCCAGATGACGATGAGGAGTACTACTATTCCTCAGAAGAAGATAATGAGGAAGCTCTGCTCGTCCTGATGGCAAATGTTGTCGAAGATCAATTTGCTGATGCTGAGCAGAGTGGTGAATCAACTCTAGCCGCTGACGAAAATGAGGTACAAATTACCAACATTTCTAGCATTGTAGTCATGGATGAATCGGAGGAATCTTTTCCAGATTCTGAGGAAGATTACTTGACGAAGCTTTCAATTGAATTCACTAAGATGTATGAGATAAAAAATGCTATTGTTGGTGAAAAATGCCTCACTAAAATTAAATGTTCAGTCCTTGACCGAGGAAGTCAAAAGACTAAGGTCAGATAGTGAGGATCTTTTAAAACTGAAAGCAGATTTCTCTCAACTTTCAGAAAATTTTCAAATATTAGAGAAAGAAAATCTTGCTTTGAAAAGTAAACCTAGAGAGGACTGCATTTGTACATATACATCCTGCAATGCAGTTCTCAATGCCATTGTAAGCCAGCAAAGACATCATAAAGATAAGTCTGGCCTTGGATGTGAATCTTCTAGAAAGATTCTGGATACTCATGCTAGCTCCTCTAAGCAGAAACCAATCCTATTTGTTTCTGCTGGGAATATCATTGCTGACAAAGGAAAAGGGAAAGTTACTGCTGAATCTTCAAATGCTAAGCAGGATGCTAAGCAGAGGAATGGATATAAGCAGAATGCATCTGTTAAGTCTCAGCAGAGGTACCAGCCTGAGTTTGCTAAGCACTCGTCTGCTAGATCTCAGCAGAGGTTCCAATCAGGATATGCTAAACATTCGTCTGCTAGACCTCAACAAAGGAACCAAAAGATGAATGCTAAGCACGTATCTACTGGATCTCAGTAGATAATCCAAAGGACGAATGCTAGGTATGTACCTGATGGACCACAACAGAGAAATCAGAGAGCTTATGCTAAACCATATTCAGCTACATCAAGGAATGCTGAGCGTTATGTTTCTAACGCAAGGATAGCAAACCCTACCTTTCCCGAGGGCAAGCAATTTCATTATACTGTTGTAAGACCGTCGTATCTGCAGAACACTCTACATAGGAGAAACACCTATGTAAGGCCTGAGCCTAACTCATTTTCATTTCAAAGGGCAAGGACGGCTAAGCACACCACATCACCTAGGTCTAGCAATGTTAAGCATATCAAGCCTAAGGTCGAGAAGGTGGTGAAGGGTGAAATCAAGAAGAAAATCTTGAAGATCACCAAAATGTGGATTCTGAAAGGAATCATGATCCATGCTAATCCTGAAGGACCCGAAGCTATACGGGTACCTGAACCAACTTAATTGATTATTTTGCAGGGATAGGATCCAAGTACTAAAGCATCATACATAGAAAATGAATGGATCCTTGATAGCAGCTGCTCCGCTCATATGATTGGGAATGAGGGGTTATTTTCAGATATTCAAAGATTCCATTATGGCCCCAAAATCAAGTTCGGAGACAACAGCGAAGGCAAAGTTATTGGAAGAGGGTGCATTGAGCATAATGGATTGAGAATCATCAACGTAACACTTGTTTCCAACCTGAAGCACAATTTACTTAGCATAAGTCAACTATGCGAGAACGGGTACACTGTATCCTTTGTCAATACTGGTTGTTCAATTGCTGACACTGTTACAGGTGAAGTGAAGCTCAAAGGCATCCACAAGGGTGGCCTATACATTGTTGATTGGCAGAGTGGTCAACAACACTCATGCTTCTTAGCCTTGAATAAGGAAGAGACAACATGGCTATGGCACAAGAGGTTTAACCATTTGAATTTTAAAACTATTAACTACCTTGCCAAGAACAAGCTTGTTGTAGGTCTGCCCGCTGAAACTCTTCGTAAAGAAGGGGTGTGCAAAGCATGTCAACAAGGAAAGCAGACCAGAGCATCGTTTAAGTCCAATCCTGAGAAGACCACTTTGCAAAGGATCCTAGAGCTACTACTGATAAGTTAGAATTTTCACCAACTTATCTTATAATTCTTTGACTGATTGTGTAGTGTTTAGATCATTTTTGTACTTGTTTTCGTGCATGAATTGGATTTTGTACTTGGAATGCCGTGTTTGATGAATCGTGCAGGTTTCTAGTCGAAAAACAGAAGAATCAAGGATCCAGTGCCCGAGACCTCGTCGATCGATGAGGATCCTTAGTCGATCGACGAGGCGTGCTGTTGTCAAGCAATCGATGGATCAGAAAATGGAGACCTCGTCGACCGAGTCCATTCAGACGCGATCGACGAGGCAAAATATTGAGACGCGATCGACGAGGATCAGAAGCGGTCGACGCGCATGCGGGAAATCCTGTTTCTACTCTGATTTGGAGATAGATGCATATCTAATTCTAGATACTGCTAGATACATCATTCACCATTATAAATTCATGTAATTTTCGACTTTTGAAAGAGAGAGAGTTAGAGCAATTACTAGATTATTAGAGTTTGAAGAATTCTTAGGGTTTTTATGTTTTTTGAAGACAAGTTTCTACGAGAAGAATTCCGGATTCCAGTTTTTATGCAATTCAGGTTGTATTTTTCTTCGATGAATATTACCATGAATATGTGTAACTAAATCCCTTCTCAGATTCTAGGGGTTCAAACTATCAATGTATGCATGTTTTGATTAATCGAATTATTTTCCCTTTCCCTTCGTAGTTTGTGAAATCTGTGCTTATTCATAATCTTGATTTGCTGATCACTTGTTAGGATTATTTAGTTGATT
>JAPKLW010000125.1:161243-171715 GCA_026898455.1 Plectranthus barbatus | reverse complement strand
TCATAATCTTGATTTGCTGATCACTTGTTAGGATTATTTAGTTGATTTCTTGAGACGTAACTGTAATAGTTTTCAATCGAAAGAGATTTTCACAATATAATCTGATTTCTTGTCGTAACTGAAAGAGACTAATTGTAGGAATAAATCTGTAGAATTTGGGAGTTAGTTGATTTATCTTGAGACCGAACGGAGATAGGTAATTGACTAATCTACTTTACGAATTGTCAAACAAAGAAGTTCGTAATACTTTTCTGATGTTTCACTACGAAGAGGAATTAAAATTGGGAATTAATCGATTTGTTCATACATGTTATACTTGATAGGTAGATTTCCCTAGGATCTGTGTTTCTCATATTTGACTTCAAAAGCTATTTAATTTTTCTGTTCAGTTTTCGATTCCAAAGATTACGATTTCCAAAACAATCAAAACCTTTTCATCTGATTTTCCTAATCAATACTTTCAAGAACGCCTGGTCTAGTACTTCAAGATTATTCGTTACTTCTTTCCCTGAGGGATCGATAATTTTATCTTTGCCGCTGTATTATTAGCTCTACTAAGTCGCTCTCTAATAATTTTAGCGATCAAATTTTGGCGCCGTTGCCGGGGAAAGAATAGAATTAATCTTACTATTAGATCTGTGATTGAAATATTTCTTTAGGCTGTAATTTCTCATTTTTTCTGAATTTTCTCGCAATTTCGTTTTCCTCGTCGATCGATGCTATTTAGCCTCGATCGACGAAGCTCTTTTACTTCCATCGATCGACGGACATGTCTCGTCGATCGACGACCTCATTTTTTTTTTCTGTTTCAGAATTTCAATTCGTTTGTTCTATTTTCCCAGTTGTATCTCACTACCTCCTTTGCTGTACAGGTAGTGCATGAGTACAAGAGCCAGAGGAAAGGACCCACTCTACTATCATCCGGACATTGAAGCTATTTGTAGAAAAATCCGAAGAAACAAGCGTGCTCAGGAAAGTTCATGTAGTCACACAATGGAAGATAACGTACCACCGCCTCCGCCAGTGCTAACTGCAGAGGAGCAAGCTTTGCTTCTCCAAGAAATCCAAGCCATGAGGACGCAGATCCAACAATACAAACTCGAGAGGAACAATCCGAATGGAAGGGATCTTCATGATAACCCACTGTTTGAGGACAATCCCGACAATGGAGAGGAGGACAACCAGGATCCTCCGGGAGAGTCTGACGACGAGGAGGAGGAAGAAGCCATGCAGAATAGGTACAAACCTCGGTTCAAGGAGACAGATTTCAAGATTGGCATCAATGCCAACAACTTTGAACTGAAGACCGGATTGGTACAGATGGTGCAACAAAACCAATTCGGAGGAAGAGCTACCGAGGATCCCTATGCGCATTTGGACAAGTTCATCATGCTCTGCAATACGGTGAAAATCGGAGGAGTCAGCAAGAGTGCCATCCGAATGCGTCTGTTCGCATTCTCTCTGAGGGATAAGGCACAGTCATGGTTCACTGCGCTGGACAAAGGAAGCATAAGTACGTGGACCGAACTGAGAAACGAGTTTCTAGGGAACTTCTTCCCTCCGAATGTGATTCGGCAAAGATGAAAAGAGATCATCAGGTTCGCTCAAAGGCCTGATGAAAGCTTCAGCGAGACATGGGATAGATTCAAGGACCTGCTGAGAGCCTGTCCCGGACATGGTTTTCCGCCGGGAGAACAAGCTGAAGCATTCTATGAAGGGCTAAATGACAAAACAGCCAAACTGGTGGACACCACACTTGGAGACACCATCATGACAAAAAGTGGCAAAAAGGCTATGGAGTTCTTCCAGAAGATGGCCAACAACACTCAACGGTGGTCTACAAGCCGAACTCGGCCAGTGAAAGCTGTAGAGAAAGTGGTGGAAAAAGCTGTGGAGAAAGTTGCCGAGCAACCAGATTTGGCATCCGAGCTGACAAAGCTCAGGGAGGAGTTTACTAACTTGAAGCAAGAGAAAACGGTTGCTGCAGTTGATGCAGTGCAAGGGCCGATCGAGGAGAACAACGCTGATGTGAACTTCATTCGAAGGGGTGGTTATCAAAACAACTACCGAGGAGGATTTCAGCAACACAATCAGCAACATAACCAGCCCTATGCCTTCAACCATGCAAGGAATCATCCTGGATTCTCTTATGCAAATCCACAAGCTGCAGAGCAACCACCGCCAGGGTTCGCCGTACAAAATGGAGAAATAGTAGAGAAGAAGAAGCCAAATCTCGAGGAGATTTTGGCCAAGTTCATGGAAGGCTCCACAGACACTGTGACCAAATTGAAGCAAGAAATCTCTGGGGTAAACACAAAGGTCGATCAGGTGCAAAAACACGTGCAAATCATTGAAAATCAAGTCAGCCAGATTGCCGATGCCCTAGGAACCAAACACAAGCCGGGGCAACTTCCGAGCAACACCCAGGTCAATCCCAAGAATCAGAACCAGAGGAATCAAGTGAACGCTATCACTCTGAGAGGGGGCAAGACCTATGAAGGGCCTGAACAATCAGAAAAAGGCGCCCGAGATGAAGAAGAAGCCGAAGAGGAGGCAGAACCCGCCAAAGACAAAGCTTCGTCGACCGACGAAGCATCCTCGTCGATCGACGAGGCCTCAAAAGGGGCGTCGATCGAGCCTGATCAGACTCGCTCGACGGCTGCTCCTCAACCGCCAATGAAGAAACCGCCTCTGCCGTATCCGCAGCGGTTTGCCAAGACCAAGATGAACGAAAGATATGCACGATTTCTGGAGACAATGAAGAAGGTGCATATTAACATTCCATTGGTAGAAGCTCTTCAAGAGATGCCCGGGTACATCAAGTTTCTGAAAGACATGGTCTCCCAGAAAAGACCGTTCTTGGAGCATGAGACGGTCAACCTGTTCGAAGAGTGTAGCGCTATCATCCAGAAGAAGATGCCAATCAAGAGGGAAGATCCGGGCTCTTTCACAATCTCATGTATCATCGGAGGAGAGACCTTCGGAAAGGTTCTTTGTGACTCGGGGGCATCAATCAATCTGATGCCGCTTTCAATCTTCAAGCGGCTAAAGATCGGCAGCATCAAGCCCACGACGATCTCACTACAGATGGCTGATCGATCAGTCACCTATCCGAAGGGCATTGTTGAAGATGTGCTGGTGAAGGTGAAGGATTTCATAATCCCAGCCGATTTTGTGGTACTTGACATGGAGGAGGATCGAAATATTCCTCTAATCCTCGGAAGACCGTTTCTGAAAACCGGAGGGGCATTGATCGACATCCGAGACGGCAAGCTGACGTTCCGAGTGAACAATGAGTCCGTCACGTTCTCAATCTACAAGGCAATGCAGAAGCACGACGATGGAAGTTATGCAGAAGAATGCCACATGATCAACTGCTTCAGCCCGGTAATGTCTTCCCCCTTCACTTGTCTGAAAAGTGAGGCGGACTTTCTGGAAAACTGTTTGCAACATTCCCTCTCCTCTTCTGAAAATCTGGATGAAGCCACTGAGGAGATCTTAAATCTAGTCATGGAACTAGATGTGTTCGAGGAAATTACCCGAGAGAAAGAACTAAAAAGGGAGTCGCTGCCGAGCCGCTTCAGGAAGTCTTCGTCGACCAAGTCTGCTATCTCGTCGATCGACGAGAAGACCACATCTTCGTCGATCGACGAAGACCCCTCGTCGATCGACGGCACCCCTGGACAACCGATTTCCAGCTCCAATCCACCCATTCTGGAGCTGAATACACTCCCAGCACATCTCAGGTATGCGTTCCTAGGCTCTGACGGCACTTACCCTGTTATCGTTTCTGCTCATCTTTCACAGGGGGAACTTGACAAGCTGCTGCGAGTTTTGTGAACATACAAGTCCGCCATTGGATGGACCTTGGGAGACATCAAAGGAATCAGCCCTTCGCTGTGCATGCACAAAATCATCCTTGAAGAGGATGCGAAACCAAAGAGACAAGCACAACGACGTCTGAATCCCATCATGCAAGAAGCTGTCAAGAAGGAGGTTCTCAAACTCTTTGACCATGGCATGATCTACCCGATTTCTGACAGCAAGTGGGTAAGCCCTACACAAGTAGTAGCCAAGAAAGGAGGAATGCAAATTGTGAAGAACGATGATGGAGAGGAACTAGCACAAAGACCGATCACGGGATGGCGAGTTTGCATTGACTACCGAGCCTTAAACTCCGCCACGTGCAAGGATCATTACCCTCTTCCATTCATTGATCAAATGCTAGATAGATTATCTGGTTATCCTTTTTACTGCTTTCTTGATGGTTACTCAGGGTACAATCAGATAGCTGTGGCGCCGGAAGACCAACACAAGACGGCATTCACCTGTCCATATGGAGTATTTGCCTACCGACGGATGCCCTTAGGATTATGCAATGCACCGGCCACCTTCCAGAGATGCATGACGGCAATCTTCCACGACCTCATCGAGAAAATCATGGAGGTATTCATGGATGATTTCTCAGTTTTTGGTAGCTCATTTGATGTTTGTTTGCAGAACTTGGCTACTGTGCTTGAGAGATGTGTCAAGACAAACCTATGCCTCAATTGGGAAAAGTGCCACTTCATGGTGAGAGAAGGAATTGTGTTGGGACATCGAGTGTCAGCCGAAGGATTGGAGGTCGATCAAGCCAAAGTGATAGCCATTGAGAAGATGCCACCACCGACAAACGTCAAAGTCGTCCGAAGTTTCCTAGGTCATGCAGGATTCTATAGGAGGTTCATCAAAGACTTCTCAAAGGTATCCCGACCATTGTGTAACTTGCTGGAGAAGGATGTGTCCTTCGTTTTCGATGAGGACTGCCATCAAGCATTTGAGAAGTTGAAAGAAGCGCTGGTAACTGCACCAGTTCTGACTGCACCAGATTGGGATGAGCCCTTCACATTGATGTGCGACGCCAGCGACTATGCTATTGGAGCAGCTCTGGGCCAAATGAAAGGAAGACTCTTCCATGTGATCCAATATGCCAGCAAAAGTATGAATCCAGCTCAGTGCAACTACACCACGACAGAAAAAGAGATGCTCGCGGTCGTGTATGCATTCGACAAATTCCGGCCTTATCTGATAGGCTCAAAAACAATTGTCTACACCGACCACGCCGTAATCAAGTACTTGTTTGCAAAATCGGATGCCAAGCCAAGACTGATCCGGTGGATTCTGTTGTTGCAAGAGTTCGACGTGGAGATCAAGGACAGAAAGGGAAGCGAGAATGTCATCGCCGACCACCTGTCGAGGCTCGAGCCGCCAGTAAAAGGGGATGATCATCAACTGACAATCCGAGAGACATTCCCCGACGAGCAGGTCTATGCCTTGAGGGACATGAAGGAGATGTATGAGTCCAAAACCCCGTGGTTTGCAGACTTCGCCAACTTTCTGGTGGGTGGCGTACTTCCTCCAGACTCCTCTCCCTATGCAAAGAAGAAGTTTCTGCACGACGTCAGATTCTACTATTGGGAGGATCCGTACCTGTGGCGCAGATGTGCTGACGGCGTCATTCGCCGCTGTGTGCCCCAATCCGAGTGGCACAAGATCTTCGAGGCATGCCACTCATCTCCAACCGGTGGACACCACTCAGCCAACCGGACTGCCTTCAAAATCCTTGCAAGCGGATTCTATTGGCCTTCCATCTACGAAGTCTGTCGCGGATGGATAACAGGCTGTGATCGCTGCCAGAGGACCGGAAATATCTCGCGAAAGAATGAGATGCCACAGACACCGGTGATTGAAGTTGAAATATTTGATGTCTGGGGGATCGATTTCATGGGACCCTTCCCGAAATCGCAAGGATTCGCATACATCTTGTTGGCAGTTGATTATGCATCGCGATGGGTTGAAGCCATTCCAACAGTCACCAACGACTCCAAAGTCGTTATCAAGTTCCTGAAGAAGCTGATGACAAGATTCGGAACACCGAGAGCCCTGATCAGCGATGGGGGATCACATTTTTGCAACAGATGGCTCTCATCTCTCCTTGCCAGATACGGAGTAAAGCACTGTGTCACCACTCCATATCACCCTCAAGGGAACGGGTTGACGGAATTATCCAACAGAGAAATCAAGCAGATATTGGAGAAGACGGTCAAGCAAAGAAAGGATTGGGCGGCAGTTCTCGATGATGCACTTTGGGAATACCGCACCGCCTATAAAACACCAATTGGGAAATCTCCATACCAGCTGATCTTCGGAAAATCATGTCACCTTCCTGTCGAGATGGAACACAAAGCTTGGAGGGCGGTGAAAGAATTGAACTTGGATTGGAAGACAGCCGCAGAAGACCGCGCCATGGCACTGAATGAGTTAGAAGACTTTCGGGACGAGGCCTATGAGAACAACGTCATCTACAAGAATCGAGCGAAGAGATTCCACGACAAAAAGATCCGCTCGCATGTCTTCACTTCAGGTGATAAGGTTCTCCTCTTCAAATCCCATCTTCAATTCATGCCCGGAAAGCTTCAATCAAAGTGGGCCGGACCATACACCGTAATCAGCCAGTTCATGAACGGTGTAGTTGAATTAGCCGGACAAGATGGCAAGACCTTCAGAGTGAACGGGCAAAACCTGAAACCGTACTATACCCCTCTTCAGATTGGAGCAGTGGAGAAGTACTACTTGAATCGCCCTTAAAAGTCAGGTATTGTCGAGCTAGCGACAATAAACCAAGCACTGGTTGGGAGGTAACCCAACAGTTTCCTGTTTTATTTCTTTTCTTTTCGAGTCAGTCAGTTTCATTTTTTTTTCAAAATTGTGTCGAGTTCGTTCGGGCCAAGAAAATCGTTAGAAATTGGCATCGATCGACGAAGAAGCACTTCCTCGTCGACCGAGTCCAATTCTCATCGATCGATGAAGGAAAACTTCCTCGTCGACCGAGTCCATTTCTCGTCGAAATACGAGTCAACAATGGGCTTCGTCGATCGACGAAGACGCCTCGTCGATCGACGAGGTTGATTCTGAGCCGCGAACAGAGGCGGGTTTTTAAACCCCTTCACCTCATTTTTTTCCTCACAAACACAAACACACGCACGGCTTTTCTCTCCCAACCCCAACTTCGAATTTTTTCTCTCCAAAATCGTCGAAATCAACCACGGTATGTATACTAACACTCTCCTTTTCGATTATTTCACATGATTTGAATGAATTGAGCATGATTTTTGACCAAATTTGAGTTTGGAGCCCTTGTTCTCAATTTTTGAATTTTGTCGATTTCGTTGCTATTCGTGGTGATTACTCGATATGGGTTGTGGTTTTCATCGATATACTTGCTTGTGATTGATTTGTGCTTGAGTTTCATTGAATTTTTCCATGCGAATGGTTGGGGGGAATTTCTCTTGGTTGGGTGATTTTCTAGCTTTATTATTTCTGAACGAAATTTTGCCAAACATGATGATAATAGGCTAGGATTGAGAGTGAATTGAATGAATGTCGAACCAATTTTGCATGGGTACATCGATTTCTTTGAATTTTTGCCTAAATTGGATATGCTTGCATTGGGATTTTGTGAAGAATGGTGATGAATTTTGAAAAATTCTTGCAGATTGACAATGGACTTCCAACCAACATTCAACCACCGGTCTCATCAAAGGCGTTACCAAAAGTTCATGGGGGAAGAATTCGCAATCCGGCAGACACTCTACCCCTGCTCGGAGACGATGCAACTGTTGGGTATTCGCGATGATGTTGAGAACCTTGTGGACAGGATTGGCTGGGATGGATGGGTGACTGGCCGTTGGCCAACTTACCCGGCATTGGTCTTGGAGTTCTTTGCATCACTCCGAATCTTCGAGGTTGAACCAGGACCAGAGCCCACCACAATTGGATTTCAGCTGTTGAACAACTACCACGAGCTCCCAAGGAACCAGCTCGAGAAAATCTGGGTAGTCCACGAAGGAGGAGATGGCATTCCTCCCCCAAGCTTCGACAGTGCTCGCTTCTGGTCTCAAATCGCTGCAGAAGCCAGCGATGACTTGAGAGTGTTCGACTCGGGGAACTTGAAGGCCTCTTCCATCGACAACCCTGTCTTCAGATACATCCAGAGATGTATGGGGGTGTCGATTTCTGGCAGGCATGAGAGTGGCAAGGTCAGAATTGGAGAACTCTACGCCCTCTACTGCATGCTGACAGAGGGAAAGTTCAGCATGGGAGCATTTGTCATGGACCATTGGAAGAAGCAGATCAAGGCCAAGAAAGGCAACATTTGGAGCGGGGGATTGATCACCCCGATTGCAGAATTTGTGGGGGTTGACTTGACCCAGTTTGAGGAGCTCGATGATGACAACCAAGGTCTTGGCACGGGGGCTTTGGTGAGGATGATGATGATTTCGCCGCGGGAGAGAGGTTGGTCCCTGCGGATGTCCAATGGAGACCGGTTTCCACTGCCGAACCGGCACCTCACACACGTCACCGATTATCACTTCCGTGATAATTGGTTGATGAGCACCCCCGCCCACATGAGGTTGATGATCGGTGCACGAGGAGGTCCAGGCACCTCCAGACTTTGACACCGACCACGGACCCCGCCGGACCAGAGAGAGCCACAGCCGCCCCCAGAAGCTGATGAGGACGATAAGGATGATGAGGGAGATGAGGGAGGACAACAAATTCCCGTTCAGACTGGTGGACAGCCGCCACACCACTTCGCGGGAGAGTCTTCATCTTCCGGGGTGGATCTGGCGACGATCTACCAGTACATGCAGCAGCAGGCCGCCTTGCAGGCCAACTTCCAGCGGAACGTGAACACGAGGTTGGATACCCTCGATGTTCAGATGCAGCAGCTGCTCCTCCACACGCAGCCTCAGTCCAGTTCTCAGCCGCCGCAGAATGTTCGACAGGAGCCCCGCCGCCGACTGCCAGTGTGGGCATCTTCCGATGTTCAGATGGAGGATCCTTCCGATGAGGAGGAATGAGGTATCGTTTCTCTTTTCCTTATCTAACTTTCAAACTTTTCCACTCTTTCGAGTGAATAAGTTTGGGGGGATGATGATAGGAAAAGGGAAACGTTTGTTTGTTTTCATTTTTTTTACCTGCTTTCATTTTTTCTGCTTTTTGTTGATTTTTCAGTGTTTTTGATGTTTTTGTTTTGCTGAACCATCACCATCCTTGTTCTTTTGCTTCAGTGTGAACAATTGCTCTCTGCAAGGCTTTTTATTAAAAATTAGTATTTTTCGAACTCTTGGGTTGTAATACTTGTTTTAGGTAAATAGTCTGAGCATTGCTTAGGAGCTTTTGAACATAGGACAGTCGGAACTTTTTGATTATGATGGTGTTATGACTACTTAACTGTCTTTACTTAAGCTAGAATTGTTGATTGATAATCGAGATATTTGCTGATTAAGAATGATGGTCTGTGTGATTGAGTAGCCGATGATAGGAGCTATTTTGCTTGATATGTTGATCATTGAAACTTAAATTCTTGCATGATAACTGTTCGAAATTGGATAATTATTGAGGAGCAACAAAATTTCTACCTTGTGAGGATTTGTGCCAATTTCTTTCGTTTGATGAGTGACAAAAGTTGTTAGATTTATTTCCTAGAATTTGACGAATTTCTCTCTTGAGGTTGCATTAAGTGTGGTAATAGGGTGAAAATGATTTTAGGCATGTTCTTTCGTAGCCCATCTCCCATACACTAACCTTAAAAAAAAATCTTCTCTTGTAGCCCCTTTGAGCCTTGAATGAATTTTTCTTTGATTAGAAGGGTTGATGAATAGATGATTGAGATTTTTCTTTGGATGATGTGAATTGTTTGGGATTGTGTTGAGAGGCCATGTGAGGCCATGAGCGAAAAGAAAGAAAAAGGGGGGTTTCCATGAAGTTAGAAAAAGAAAAAGGAACATTGATGAAAGAGAAAAAAAAATTTGTTTATGTTGTTCATGAATAATTGAGAATAAGCTCTTAGGAACCCCGGAAAATGATGAAAAGAAAAGGGAAAAAGAACAAGAGTGGAAATTATTTTATGTGGACATGATATGCTAAAGACTTGATGATGAATGAAGTTTTTCTTTTAGTCACTTAGCCAAAAATATCCTACCTTCTAGGTAAGCCACATTACAACCAAAATAAGACCTTTCTGATTCCCTGAAAAACCACACTAACAAGCAGTGGAGAGATGAGAAATTTGTCAAACCTATGGTGAAATAAGCTAAAACTTTGATTGTGTGAAATTCAAAATCCTTTTTGCTTGATTGAGCGATGAGTGCAAACACTGCCCGGTGAGGTTTCTCCTTGATAGTTTACCAATAAGAATCTGTTTGGATTGCATGATTTTTGTGAATAAGTGAAACTTTGATTGCGAAATAAGCTTGTAAGGCATTGCACACTTGTATCTGCATTTGATTGTAATTCTTTTCTGTGAATTGATCGAGGACGATCAATGGTTTAAGTTTGGGGGAGTTGATAAGTTAGGATTTTCACCAACTTATCTTATAGTTCTTTGACTGATTGTGTAGTGTTTAGATCATTTTTGTACTTGTTTT
>JAPKLW010000125.1:139079-156243 GCA_026898455.1 Plectranthus barbatus | reverse complement strand
GCCCAAGAACAATTGATTAGGTAAGAAAATAAACAGGAGCTAAAATGACAGGTGAGAGTACTATTTCTGGAAATATTAAGCATATACAAGAAATAAGGTAAAACTTTATTGAACAAAGATGAAACGAGGTAAATTTTGATTGAATCGAGCTATGCCGAGCTGTGATTTTGCGATACGCCTGCTCTTTCCTTCTTGCTCTCGTCCAAAAAATGAGTCTTTCCTGAAATATATATACTCATCTCAGATAACGCTCCCCTATTTAATTCCGCGATCCTCGCCGAATTTTACTGCCAAATTTACGTCGTTATTAATTTTCAAAAGATCTATTCTTAATTAAATTTGCCGTTATTGCTGACCAGCCGTTCGAACTCTTTTATGGTTCGAACTTTAATCTTCGACCTCTCCTTCGACCTATCCTGATGGGCCCCCAAACTCAAAAATCAGGCCCATATTTCCCGGATTGATTTTTATCAGGCCTTTTTCCCTTTTGAATTTATTACTGACCTCAACAATAGCCCCCTCGACTTGTCAAGTTACTTCCAAAAGAAGCTTGGTAAGTCGAGTCCCGATTCGAAAATATTATCATTTCCAGATGTATGGCTCAACAGATCCCTTTTTTAAAGGAATCCGGACTTGTGAGATGTCTCATTTAGACATCCTCTCGGCTCGAAGAATCAATTCCTCTGTGGGGATATCTTCTGATTCGTACTACTCCGTAAAGTAGCGACGAATGCCCGCGACTATGGCCCGAATCCATAGTACGCAGATTTTAGACAGTTCGAGGTCTGCTTTTTAGCCATCTGGTTTCGTAGATTCATCAGAATAAACTCATGAAGTATGAGCAGAACTCGATTTTCATCGAAGTATAGTTAGTTCGAGATGGATTCGAACCATTATAAATTCAAAATGCGTTTTAAAACTTCCCACCAACTCACCATGGTATTTGCGTAAATCCCGCATAAATTAAGGGTTAATTGCCGGAAGATGGACGGTCCCCCCTTTTTATAACGTTTCCTCGAGAATTGGCACCCCCTCATTCATTATCGCTCATCGCTTTCTCCGATCTACAATCTCCGTCCTCTTCAACACCCGATCAAGACGCCGGTCGTTTGAGATTCAGGTAACCGGTTCTTCCTTCATTTCGCAATTAATTTCTTCTTTTTTAACTACTGTTGCCTTCTATTTCATTTTCCTTCACGCATTGAGTCTGACGCTAGGTTTTTGGGCATCTACTTTAGAATCTGATTTCTTCATTCGCTTATTCTATTTCCGATTAGGTTTTAGCCCCATTCTGTCAATTCCGCCGCCAATTTCAAACACCATGGCCCATGAGTCTGATACCCGTATACCTACACCACCCTTCACTCCTTCCCCCGAAAGAGATCCTTTGATCATTCAAGCCGTTCAACCAGACTGGGACTTGATTTTTCAAGAACCAGAAACTTCTCACCGCCAGGGAAAAAGAAAGATCATCGATGAAGCATCCAAAGAACTTCCATCGTCATCAAGCTCTGAGGATGACCGCCCTATCGCTGAGACACTTCGTCGCCTCGAGAGGACATCAGGTGCTGCCAAAACTAGTGGAAAGACCGGTGGGTCCTCATCAGCACCCATCCCCCCTGAACCCTTGATTATCGGCAGATGGACACTCCCAGAAGGATGGTCCACTCACAGGGTCCTCGGGGCCACCTCTTCGATCACTAAAGATGATAAGCTTGCCTTAGCCGACTCCGTTCCATGCCTAGGAGCCACATACATTCGACCTAAACAAAACCGCCGATGTTTTGATCCCCCGACTGGGTTCGCAGCTTTTTATACCGCCGCTATGGAGAATGGAGTTGGTCTCCCGATTCATCCTTTCTTCAGCGAAGTTCTTGCCTTGTATAACATTTCTCCCTTCCAACTAGCCCCCAATAGTTGGTGTCACTTAGTTGGCGTGTTCTTGATCTGGATGGACCTTGGAATAGGCCTCCCCACAGTTCGCAAGTGGCATTACATGTATAGGATGAACCAATGTCGGGACAAACATTACTATTACTTCACCAGATGGAAGACGGGGCGAACTCCCTTAGTTCAAAAGCCCCCCACGAACTCACCAAACTGGTGGAATACTTTCTTCTTCCTCAAAATTGACCCCTCGAACCCCGAATTTATTAGCCATGGCGGAACTCCGATAAGTGTGTTTCCTTCTCACGATTACATCTATTATCTGCGCATTTACTAATACCTCTTTTTTCAGTACGTTAAATGACAGCCCTTACTCCGGCCAAACAAGCACGGATCGATCGAGCATACGATGTTAGCATCAGTGATCGTGAGTGGCCCAGGTTGCAACTTGGTCGATTCGTGACTGCTCATCATTTCCTGGACCATAATTGCCATAACAACAATCTTCCCGAAAGCATGAAGGGTCGTGGAGTTTCCGCCGAACAGGTCGCGCAAGCTCTCCGGGAGAAGAAGAGGGCTCGAACAGAAGCGCCGGGAGGAGAATCCACCTAAGAGGCCCGCTCCTTCATCGGGCCACCATCCACCGACGCCACCTCCTCCCCCAGTCAAATTCATTGATCCCCCCAAGGATACACGTCCCGCTCATCAATCGGACTCTTCACGCAAAGAGTTCGACTGTAAGAAAGATAAAGAGGGAGGATCCTCGGACCGGCGCCATCGTCCTGACAAGGATACCGATCCCAAGTCCCAGACAGCCCCAGCGAATGCGTGGGTGGACTCATCTTTGGTCCATGCCCGCAAACTGCTACTCAATCCTCCCCCCCCCCAAGATCATTTGGCAGGGGCGCTCTTTAACAGGCTTTCACGCTTCGAGCAGCGTCAATTAGAGGTAGCATTTATGATGTTCTTCCATAATTTCAATTCCCTTTATTCCATACTAATCATAAATTGCAGGACGCGATGGAGTTCGACAAGATTCATCGCGAGATAAAAGCCTTCGAGGATAAATGTGCAGAAGAAATCCTTCAACTCCGGGGCGAGGTCGAAACTCAGAAGAGGAAAGCTGCGGCTCTAGAGGAGAAGCTAGACGAGACCGAAGGCAATGCTGTTGCTTTCACTGTCAGGGCGAACAATGCTGAGTCGGAGCTAGAGAGCCTGAAGAAGAAGTACGACATTGATGCCGCAATGCTCTCTGGCGACATCCAGAAGAGGGGCAACCAGTTAAAAGCCATGCAAGAACAGCTAACCGCTAAGGAGGAGAAGCATAAGGCTGAATCAAAAGGCTATCAGGACGAGATCGCACGCCTTAAATCCGGAGAGGGTCTCGATTTCGAGTCTATCATCCAGACTCCCTACTTCACCGAAACATATGAGGTATCCGCCCTCCACCTTTTCTTTCTACTCCTATGCTTTGTTTTGTACCGGATACTTAATACTTTGTATGCCATACTTACAAACTCTCGCCGAACAGGTCGATCAGGAGATCAGAGGGAAAATATCTTCCCGATACCCCAATCTCGACCTGAGCGTCTTGGATACTGTGGAGCCGACCGAGCAGGACACCCCGAAGCAAGATCAGATTACTGGCTCCGGCAGCCCCAAGCAGTAGCAACAGACTGGAGAGGCGGGCGACAACTCTTAACACCAGCAGATTAACATCGATGAGTGACCATGCATCGAACCAACTCTTTATCTTATCTATTGAATAATTTGAGATCTGAACTCTTTCAATTTGCATTATGTTTATTCCTTGCTTTTCCATGGATAATTACTTTCCCTCGAATGACGACGCATTTTTTCATAATTCTTTTATTTGTATCCTATTTCTGCGCAAAAAACCACGAGATTAGGAGCATCGCCCCTCCGACGCTCAAGTTAGTACGGATTCTGATGAAATAAAATGTAAGAATTTAGCAGTACAAAATATACTTATCTGGATTGATTGGCTCGCATTCGAACTACCCGGTACCAGCACTGCCCCATGGAGGATCGAAACGTTTAGTATATTAACCGTATTTGATATTGTATTTAAAAATAGTATCTCTTCAAATGTCTCACGTTCCAACTGTTAGCGATCTCCCGGCCATCATAGTCCTCGAGGTGATATGCGCCTCGCCCGACCACCCGAGTCACCCTATAAGGTCCTTCCCAGGTTGGTGCGAGCTTTCCCACACTCTTATCCTTGGTGTTCTGGAATACTCTCCTTAACACCCAATCCCCTTCTCGAAAGGTTCGTAACCTGAGCTTTCGATTGTATATTCTCTCGACCTGCGACCTCCTCTGCGCCATCATTATTAGGGCTTGGTCCCTACGCTCATCTATTAGTTCCAGATTCTTAAATAACTTGTCCCTGTTGCACACTTCATCGCACAATTCGACCCGCAGGTTCCTTGCCCTTGTTTCAACAGGTATAACCGCCTCTTCTCCATATGCTAACGCAAAAGGAGTACTCCCCGTCGCAACACGCGGGGTGGTTCGATATGACCAAAGTACTCCAGGGAGCTCATCGACCCATCCCGTTTTGAGTGCGTGCAACCGCTTCTTCATTGTAGCCATAATGGTTTTATTAGACGATTCTGCCTGTCCATTCGCCTCCGGATAGCGAGGTGTCAAAAAGACTAACTTGATCCCGTAATGATCGCAAAACTCTTGGACTCTTCTCTCGGTGAACTGCGTTCCATTATTTGTTCTGATTTCCTTCGGTATCCCAAACCGACATAGTATGTTTGTCCAAATGAACTTTATGACTTCTGGCTCCCGCACATTGCGAAATGCCTCCGCTTCAACCCACTTCGTGAAATAATCTGTCGCAACAAGCAGATACTCTTTCTGACCTGCGCCCTTTGAAAGTTTCCCCACGATATCCATTCCCCATGCCATGAAGGGCCACGTGGGCACAGTCGCTTGGAGTGGTTCTGCGTGCCTCTGCACTGTTACTTCGAACCTCTGACAAGCCTCGCAGCTTCTTACATACTCCTTTGCGTCCTTCCGCAGGGTTGGCCAGTAAAACCCTGTCGATATTACTTTATGAGCCAGAGTTCGAGCCCCCTGATGACTCCCACAGTCTCCCTCGTGCACCTCCATCAGGATAGCAGGGATCGCACCGTCCGGGATACACTTTAGAAGTGGCCCTTCCAACGACCGTCTATATAACTCACCATTATGAATGACATACTTCGCGGCCACTCGTGCCAATCGGATCGCTTCTGTTTTCCCTTTTGGCTGAATTCCACCTCCGATGTATTGCAGTATGGGGTCAATCCAAGTGCTAACTGATTTTATCTCGTTCACCTCTTCATGCCCAGAGACCACCGATTCATCCACCCATAACACGGGTACCGACTTATTCTGCCTTTCTTGTTGGGAAGATGCTAAATTTGCTAACGCATCGGCTTCCACATTTTCTTCCCTGGGCACATAGCTTATCTCAAAATCATTGAAGTCACCGCTAATTGCTCGTGCCATCTCATAATACTTCGACAATCGAGGTTCCTTCACTTGATATTGATTATCTACCTGAAATACCACAAACTGTGAGTCGTCCCGAACTTGCAGACGCCGAATGCCCAATTCCTTCGCCAACTGCATCCCTCTTATGAGAGCCTCGTACTCAGCTTCGTTATTGGTGACATCGAAGTTAAGACGGATTGCCCGCTCGAATTTCTCTCCCCACGGACTACGTAATCTTAGCCCAACACCATTCCCGTTCATATTACTGGAACCATCGACCTGAAGGATCCATGGGTCGTTCCCAACTTCTTCTGCTTCTACTTGCGCGACCTCTTTCTCGGCTTCAATCTGCAGATTTGCAGAGTATTCTGCCACGAAATCGGCTAAGGCTTGAGACTTTACCGTAGTCCATGGTTCGAACTCGAGCCCGAATCCCCCGATCTCCACTTCCCATTTGAGCAATCTCCCTGACAAACTTGGTTTGGAAAACACACTTCGGAGTGGGTACGACGTTACTACTTTGATCGGGTGGGCTTCAAAATACAGCCTTAACTTTCGCGAGGCTACTACTAATGCCAATGCCAACTTCTCCAGCGCAGTATACCGCCCTTCCGCGGCGAGCAAGGGTTTGCTCGCGTAGTAAACGGGATATTGTCTTCCCAGATGTTCCATCACCAGAACGGCCCAAAGGGCATGATCCGAGACCGATAAATACAACAACAATGGCTCTCCTTGCTCAGCCTTGGAGGGTAGTGGAGGGTTTGACAGATATTCTTTAAGCTGCTCGAAGTCTTTCGCACATTCATCTGTCCACTCGAAGTGCTTTCTTTTTCGCAAGACCCGGAAGAAGCTGTGTGTTCGATCGGAATATCTCGATATGAATCGGCTTAATGCCGCCAACCTCCCAGTCAACTTCTGCACCTCCTTCGGGCTCCGCGGATGTGTCAGATCTTTGATCGCCTTTATTTGTACTGGGTCAGCTTCTATTCCTCGATTGGTCACCATGTAACCTAGGAACTTCCCCGACGCCACTCCAAATGTACATTTCACAGGGTTTAACTTCATGTTATAATGTTTCAAGATATCGAAGGCTTGAATCAAATCTTGGACATGTCTACTAGCCTTACCCAATTTTACCAGCATGTCGTCGATGTAAACCTCCATAGTCTTGCCAATGAGTGGTTCGAACATCTTGTTCACCAACCGCTGGTAGGTCGAACCCGCATTCTTAAGCCCGAAGGGCATTACCTTGTAGCAATAAATCCCTCTGTTCGTCATAAACACGGTCTTTTCCTGGTCATCCGGATGCATCATAATCTGATTATAACCTGAAAACGCATCCATAAAACTTAGCAGTTCATGACCCGCGGTGGCATTCACTATGCTATCTATATGCGGCAAATGGTACGGATCTTTCAGGCAACCTTTGTTCAAATCCGTATAATCCACGCAAACACGATTCTTCCCATTTTTCTTTTTAACTACTAAGACATTGGCCAACCAAGTTGGATACTTCACTTCCCTCACGGATCCAATTTCCAACAGTTTCTGAATCTCTTCATTTATAGCTTCATTATTTTCCAAAGAAAACTTTCGCCTTCGCTGCTGTATGGGCCTTGCGATCGGATCCACTTGGAGTTGATGGGTCATTACCTTCGGGTCTATGCCGACCATATCTTTGTGCGACCAGGCAAACACTGCACGTTCTTTGATTAAGAAATCCACAAGTTTATTCCGGACCTCGAGATCAAGGTCACTCCCGATGTTTGTCTTCTTGGAAGGGTCCGAGGGATCGAGTTCTACCTCTGGCGAACCTCCCGTATCTCCGACCGACGATCGCACTGGCTCCGAGGAGAAGTGTTGCTGCGAACACACTGTCTTAAAATTCGCATAATAACATTCCTTGGCGACGTTCTGTTCCCCTCTAATGGTGCATACTCCATCTGAAGTTGGAAACTTGACCAGCTGATGATATGTAGAGGGGACCGCTCTGAGCTGATGGAGCCATGGGCGTCCCAGGAGCGCGATGTATGCACTGGGTGCATCGATGATCATGAATGTTACATCGTATCGTGCTCCCCCACGGTAGGTGGGTAAAGTTATGGTTCCCACGATCATCTGCACACCTCCATTAAATCCAATCAGGGGAGTTCGATTCCGCACTATTCTTTCTTCGGGAACCCCCATCTCCTTCATCGCATGCTGAAAAAGGATGTTTGCCGAACTTCTATTGTCCACAAGGATTTGCTTGATGAGACAGTCTGACACCTGTAAAGAAATAACCAACGCGTCGTCGTGCGGTTGCGTGGATTTTGGAGCATCCTTTTCCGTAAACTCGAGAGAGGTGTGTATCGCGGGAGCATGCGCCATCTATACTCCTCTGGAAACCTGCCTCCTTGCTTTCTTGGCCGCTGATCTAGTGGTCCCGCTGATTTCGGAGCCTCCTGTAATGCAATTTATAGTTCGTGTGGGAGCCGGTTGCTTATCGGGCCGATTTACCTCGACCTGAGCTGGGGTAGATTGCTTTTCCCGGGTCCAAGTCCTTTTCCCCTTATCTGACAAGAATTTCATTAGCAAACCCTTTTTTAATAACTCGAGAACCTCCAACCGGAGAGCCCGACAATCTGCAGTGGTATGGCCATGATCGCTATGGAAATCACAGAACTTCTTAGGGTCTCTCATGGACGGATCGGTTTTCATTCTCTGCGGCCATTTTACCTTGTCTGGCATCTGGCGGAGCACATTATGCACCAACTCCGCAGGCTCGATAGTGAGAGTATAATCTGGCACGTACGTGGCCAAGGTGTTGACTTGGGGTGGCCTGCTCCCAGGCGGACAGTTGTACGGATGCGGCCGTGCAGGTCATCGGTCGCGCTGTTCCTGTCGACACTCTTCTCGCGCAACCACTGGCCGTCCCCCACCACACCGTGTTCTGCGGTAGGGCTCATCCTCCTCCCATTTGATTAATGCCCATGCTTTGTTAAGTGCATCGTCCATAGTCTGGCAGGGGTAAATTGATAGTTCTCGGTATAGGTCGGAGTCAACATCTAGACCCTTGGTAAAGGCCCGCACCGCAGTGTTGTTTGGGCAGTTCGGCACCGCCACCAATTCTCTATTGAACCTGGACAGGTACGCCCTTAATGATTCTCCAGGCTTTTGGATTATTGCATACAGATCATCCGGGTGTTTATCCAACTTCCTACTGCTCGAATACTGCCGAAGGAACAGTTGATGTAACTCAGTGAATGTTGAAATTGACCCTTTTGGAAAATTAATGAACCACTGTAAAGCCGGTCCGGTAAGGCTTGACCCAAAACTTTTACACATGCATGATTCGCGTCGTGCGTTGGGGATCGCTATTGCGGGCATCTTTTGTTCATAGACCGCCGCGTGGTTCTCTGGATCCGTAGTACCATCATAGAGCACAAAGCTTGGGGGAGTGAACCGGTCCGGGAGCTCGACTTCTACGAGCTCTAGCGTAAAGGGAGATTCCGCATAGCTTTCTCCCGGCATAGTTCGCTCTGGAGGTGGCAAGCCTGGTACCCTCGCGATCAAGGACTCAAAATAGTTTAAGCGTTGCTCGAATCGTCACTCCAACTGTGTCAGTGCTAATCCCCCTACGCGATTGATGATCGGTTGCCCTGGATTTGAGTTCGGTCCTCTCAAGGTTCCTGGCGTTCTTATGTTAGTCTCATCTCCGACAGTTCGATTGAAATCATCCTGGAGATCGTGAGCCGTCATTGCCCAGGCTCTACTCGTGCTCCTGGGTTCTTCCACTATTGGTTGGGTTGCTAGCTGATGCAGCCGTTGATTATCCTGCTCAAGAGCCTTGCATTTCTGGGTCACAGCCTCCACTTGAGCCCCCAATTTTTCCATTACACCTCGGGCCGCCTGAACCTGGCTTATCAACTGGGACACATATGGGTCTTGCATCAATGAGGGCGGTGACGGAGGAAAGGACATCTCGTTAAGTGGTGTCACGTTGAAGGCTCGCCTCATGTCATCCAATGATCCATGAGACTGATCTGTCCCACGTCCGACGGTAGTTGAGCGTCCTCGGCCCGTTCCTCCCTGCAAGCCCCGACCGTGACTTAATCCTCTTCCTGCTCCGGAGGACGTAATTCCTTCAGTTGGAGGCACGGTTCCATCAGTGATTAGTTCGTGGTTCCCGCCTTCCGTCATCCCTGCAGCAAGTATTAGTGTAACTTTTGTTCTTGGGCCCCACGGTGGGCGCCAAATTGTTGTGGGTGTTTTTGTGTTGGATTAGGAGCCCAAGAACAATTGATTAGGTAAGAAAATAAACAGGAGCTAAAATGACAGGTGAGAGTACTATTTCTTGAAATATTATGTAAATACAAGAAATAAGGTAAAACTTTATTGAACAAAGATGAAACGAGGTAAATTCTGATTGAATCGAGCTGTGATTTTGCGATACGCCTGTTCTTTCCTTCTTGCTCTCGCCCCAAAAATGAGTCTTTCCTAAAATATATATACTAATCTCAGATAACGCTCCCCTCTTTAATCCGCGATCCTCGCCGAATTTTACTGCCAAATTCACGCTGTTATTAATTTTCAAAAGATCCATTCTTAATTAAATTTGTCGTTATTGCTGACCAGTCGTTCGAACTCTTTTATGGTTCAAATTTTAATCTTCGACCTCTCCTTCGACCTATCCTGATGGCCCCCCAAACTCAGAAATCAGACCCATATTTCCCAGATCGACTTTTATCAGGCATTTTTCCCTTTTGAATTTATTACTGACCTCAACAAACATGCAATGTTATTTTTTATGAGTCTACTTTAGTGCGCAGAACCATTAAAGAAAAAGAGGATAGCAATCATGATACTAATGATGTCAATGATCAATCGTTCTTAAATTCTTTTGAAAATATATGTGTTGATCCGACTAAGTCTATGAATGACTGCAATCCAAACCAGACGCACTCAGCAGGAGACCAGACTGCTGGCCGGCCAGTGATGCTAATGATCATTGTGAGGCCACACATATTCATTTCAATGATAATCCAGATATCTTGGAGTTGGTCGGTGACGAAGAGGAGGAGACATCAAGGTCAACTCCTAATGACGAAGAAAGAATAGATGTTGCTGAAGGTCTTGGCAGAGGTGCTGCTGAGATTCCAGCTGCTGAGGTACCTGTTGGAGAGGTTCCTGTTCATAAAGATCCTGTAGCAGAAATTCCAGTTGCTGAAGTACCGGTTGCTGAAGAAGTCCCAGTTGCTGATGAACATGCTGCTGACAATCCAGATGTTGTGCACCAGGTGGGTGCTGAGGAGAACGTTGTAGCAGACAACGATCGAGCAGGGGAAGGAAATGCTGGAAGACCGGTTAGACCAGCATGGTTGCACGCTCATTCTCTTGAAGACGTTCTTGGAGATATCAATGATCCTATCCTGACGAGACAAGGCAACGCGATGCTTGCTTGCTATTTATCAAATGAGGAGCCAACCAAGGTAGAGGATGCTCTACGAGATCCAGATTGGGTGAACGCTATGCAAGAGGAGCTTGTTGAATTCACTCGCAATCACGTTTGTGATCTGGTAGATAGACCAGAGCATCAGAACGTTATTGGCACCAAGTGGGTGTTCAAGAACAAGAAGGATGAATCAGGCATGGTTGTCAGAAATAAAGCACGCCTAGTAGCCAAGGGATATAGACAATGCGAGGGCATTGACTATGACGAGACGTTTGCTCCGGTAGCTCGAGTGGAAGCAATCAAGTTGTTCCTTGCATATGCTGCATATTATGAATTCTCAATTATGAAAATGGATGTTAAGAGTGCATTTCTGAATGGCGAGCTCAAGGAAGAAGTCTATGTTGAGCAACCACCAGGATTTGAGCATAGAAACCAAGTATACAGGCTAAAAAAAGCCTTATACGGCTTGAAGCAAGCACCACGAGCTTGGTATGGAACTTTATCTAAGTTTTTGCTCGACAATGGCTTCAAGAAAGGGAGGATTGATCAAACTCTCTTTCGCATTGAAGATGAAGGAAGTATTCTACTGGTTCAAATATACGTAGATGACATCATTTTTGGTTCAAAGAATCAAGATCTCTGTGACCAGTTCTCCAAGCTCATGACGAGTAATTTTCAAATGAGTATGATGGGAAAGATGTCGTACTTCCTTGGACTTCAAGTTCAACAATCCAGTGAAGGGATTTTCATTCATCAAAGGAAGTACACACGTGATTTAATTGCGAAGTACTGTCCAGAGAAGACCAAGAGTCTGCGGATTCCCATCAGCACTACATGCATAGCAGCTCTTGAGAAAGAAGGGGAAGTTGTGAACCCTACTCTTTATCGTGGAATTATCGGTTCTCTGCTATATCTCACTGCCAGCAGACCGGATATCCCATTTGCAGTTGGATTATGTGCAAGATATCAGGCCAACCCCAATAAGACGCATCTAGATACTGCAAAGTGAATTGTTAGATATTTGAAGTGCACAGAAGGTCTGGGGATTTGGTATCCAAGAGCCGATAGTCTGACTCTGAGTGGCTACTCAGACTCTGACTTTGGAGGATGCAAAATTGATATGAAAAGTACCAGCGGCACTTGTCAATTTCTTGGGCACAAGTTGATCAGCTGGTTTAGCAAAAAGCAGCATTCGGTAGCCACGTCGACTACCGAAGCAGAGTATGTAGCTGCTGCTAGCTGTTGTTCTCAAATTTTATGGATACGGCAACAATTACAGGATTATGAGATTCCTCCTGAATGCGTGCCGATTTATTGTGACAACAACAGTGCTATATGCATCACGAAGAATCTTGTGCATCATTCAAGAACAAAGCATATCGATATTCGACATCATTACATTCGAGATCATCAGGAGAAGAAGAACATTGATATTCAGTATATATGCACGGAGGATCAGATTGTTGATATCTTCACTAAGCCTCTAGCAGAAACCAGATTCAAAGAATTGTGCATAAAGCTAGGTCTCATGGAGTTAGATGATAATGTGGATGAATGAAATCTTATTTTCATTCTTTATGGATTTCTTGGTTTTCTAAAAGAGAATATGGAGGTAAACGTATCCCAACCTACGTTCCTTAGTTGTTGAGTTACTCTGCTAGGCAGATAGCAGAGGTGGTGACTCTGCTAGGCAGATAGCAGAGGTGGTGACTCTGCTAGGCAGATAGCAGAGGTGATGACTCTGCTGGATGGAGCAGAAGTGCATATTCTAAATATTTACTATGTGACGTGAATATATGGAAGATATTTAGCAAAGTTGCCGAAGTTCGAAAGCTTGTACTATTTTACACAAATGATTAATGAGAAATGCAAGAAGGAAATACACTGGAATAAAAGTGAAGGATTTTCTTTCATTAAATAATATTCATATACATAGTTGGATTGACAAAAGGAATAAAGGCAACAACGACTTCGATCAAAAGGGAGGCAGAGGTCTCAAGGGATAGAACTCTGTTCTCCTGAGATTAGAACGGCCGAGAGTAAGGTCTTGGAACCTCTGCTCGAGAAGCCAACTTAGTTGCATTTCGCAAGGAAGCGGCTGCTCTGGATAGTTCAAGACACACTTCTGCATGCCCTGAAAGATGAGGGCCGCCCAATCCACCTCCGCCCTGTCGTCGAAGGCCATCATTGCCTTCCAAATCTCCCTAGTGAAAGTCATATCATCAGGATCGTCGCCAATGATCATGCCGCTGATAATATGAAACATGACCCGGTACGAGGTTTGAAGACCATACGCGGATGGAGTCGAAGAGAACTCAAACAGAGGAGAGTCCCTCCATTTCTCCCATGATGTCCATTCTGGAGCCGTCTCTCCCCCACGGTAGTCCATTACCGACAGCGGACCCCGGGCAAGGCCGAAGTCCGCGGCGAACTTATTATGCGTCCATTTGACTAACTGATTCTAGAAGACGCCATAGATAGCGTCCCTCTCCGATTCACATGTTCGGAGGAAGTGTTGAAGGTAGGCTCTCTGGAAACGGTGAGGAGTGGAGCAGACGAACTGTCCAAGGCCGTTTTGGTGAACGCCGGTCATCACCACCCCAGCCACCATATAGTCAGCCTCATACTCTGTGTATAGGCCAGACTCGCTCAGAATTTGGTTTCTTAGAAAATAAAGTATGGATGAGGAATCCATATTTTTAGAAAGAAATTTGGTTTGCCTTGAAGATTACAGAGAAGATGAGAGGATAGAGAAAAGCCAGAAGTGATGCCAAAATTATCCCAAAGAGGAGCTACTTATAAGTCCATTTGAACCCTGTTCCACAATTAATGGACGGGACATTTTTTAGGATCACGTCGGGTCTTTATTTCTCTCGGAATTCCAACAGCCGTATAGAAAGAGGAATCGCCACAATAAAAAGTGCATGTCTAATCAGAGATAGAAGTGCTCAAGTATGATCAGAAGGCGAAGAGTCCTGAATATATTATACGAGATATTGGCTACTAAGATTTTCTATGCTGAGTCCAAGCTCTCAGCAGTCAGCAGTCATTTTTCGCTGCTAGGGTTTCTTGTTGCTGAGCCATACCACTCACTGCTAAGTATTTGGTTGCTGAACTCTGCCACTCAGCAATCCCCAATTTTCGAGGAAGATCAAACGCGGGATTTATCTGAATTTCAAATTCAATGAGAGCCATGCTACATTTAATGTATGCCAGCGGCGGCGACTATTCAGAAACCGACACGTAAAAAGTCTTTCAAATCTGAGCGCATGGAATATCATATCAAACGTCACCATTATCCTAGTCGTCGATTAAATTCCGAAAAGGTTCAACCCCAACCATCAGATTCACAACCGTGAAGGTATAACCTTAAACCTTCCTCTCTCTTTCACACTTTCTGGAAATCGAAATCAAACCCCTAAGATTTTCGAACCTTCAATCCTTCACCCCTCACTTAAGTTTTTTTTTCTCCAAATTTTTTTTTTTCTGAAACCCTACATTACAATCCATGGCTACCAACCCTGAATCTTCCTCCACCAAAAATCCCGAAGCAAGTACCGCTCCTACCGCTTTATTCCAACCTCCTACATTTATATTCCCACCAATTTTGGGTTCGCCGCTGCATGAACAACATGCACCAGGATTCACGGGCATAGTGAAGAAGGAGGACATCAATGACACAATCCCTTATGGTTAACTTGTGATATTAGCTCAGAAGAAGGAGCAATCCGGCCACACTAAGGAACAAAGGCAATTAGCCCAAATCATGAAGGACCGGATTTTGTACATGCCTCTCGCTCTTGCCCACATTCCAGACTAGATAATGGAAATCCTAGATAGCGAGCAGGTAATCAAATATTTATCTGCTGAACCCTTACATTTTCATCCGCACATGGTATCGAAATTCTATGCTAGGGTTGTGATGAATGATGATGGAAAATCGTTCATAACATGTGTCTGTGGGAATATCATTGAAGTAAATGCGGAGTTGCTTGTTAAGATATTTGGACTTCGAAATCGTGGAGAACGTATATCTCAATACAAAGTGAATGATATAGCGGAGATGGAGAGGAGATGGAATTTGTGGAAAAAACCAGGTGATTTGAAGGATAGGAAGGGCAGACTATAACATTTAGGGTAGCTACTCCCATCAACACCTTGAAGGATGAATTCAAAACCCTCGCTGTGTTGGTTATCAAAGTGTTCCAGTGTGATGCTGGATCGTATTCAGAACTCTCTGCCAAGAAATATGCAGTTATGATGGCTCTCACAGATAAGGTGAAGGGAAATTGGGCTGAGTTCTTTTGTGAGCGATGGGTAGAGCATGCTAGAAAGAACAATCATATGTCGGTAGATGGGACATTCTCTTCGAATGTCAACTTTGGATTGAAGATAAGCAAATTTTTGGAGATTATCCTGCCAACCAAGAAAGTTGATCAGGGTGTGAAGTTGCTCTCTATGGACTTCATCCTCATAACGAAGAAGGAAGCCAACCCCCTTGATTTTAAGAAATTGAAGAAATTGACTGGCAAGTCAAATGTGGATGCTGACAAGCCTACTTTCGATGAAGAGGTGGATGAACGCTCCTTGGGTCAACAAGTGTTGCAGCAAGCTACTCCTTTGACCGTTGAGGAAGTTGTTGTGCTGACCAAGAATGCTGAAACAGAGCGGTGCTTTCAGCAACTTGAGAAGATTGTGGATCTTGGTGATCTGCCAACTGAGAAGATAAACGAAATCATGACCAAGGAAGCTTCCGAGCAATCGACACTCATTCTGGGTCAGATTGCCCAACCAATTCCAACGGGTCAGAAAACAGAGGTTGCAACTACTGGGAGGAAGAGGACTTATAAATGTCTCTTCAAGACCGTTGATCTCCAGGAAGGAGAACAGAAAGCAGCAGCGATGGAAGAAGCCAGGAAGAAAGCTTCTGCTGAGCAGGCTGCTAAGAAGGAGAAGATGGACAACACACCTTTGTCCTCTAAGTGTCTTGAGGATCGTCTCAAAGGTATTAGGGCAATCAAGAAAAAATGAGACACTGAGAAGAAAAAAGTGGAGACCAAACAGTACAGGAAAGAAGTTGACAGGATCACTTTTGAGGCCAGAGATCGGAATTTTGAGCAAGTCAGACAATCTCATGATAAGCGTAAGGCTCGAAAGAGACCTATTAGTAAGACAGTGGACAAGGAAGCTGTTGAGACAGTGGACAAAGCAGTGTAGAAAAGCAAGGTAACAGTTGACACTGCTGAGAAAGGAAAGACAAACGAAGGTGTTCTAATCCTTGTTGAAGTCGATGCAAGTGATAAGATTGTACCCGAAGAGGAAGCTATATCCGATGTGGAGTTTACTGAGCTGCTTCAATCTGGCGCATTCAATGCTAAAAGGCACTCCAGGGGAACAAAGGTTCAATTTCGCGAACCAATTGAAGGACCTTGCCATAGCAGTAGCTCAGAAGAGGTAGTGTCGCATAGAGTGAAGGATATCTTGCCCCCCAGAGATAAGAATGCTGAGTCATCAGGAGCCAGAAAGTAGATCGAAGATACATCTATCTCTGCTGAGAAACCTTCCACCGATGAAGAAATTCTTGTATCTGCTGAAAGACCTTCTACTGAAGAAGTGGCTTCGAGACATGCTGAAGGGCATGTTGCCACTGAGGATATGATTGTGGAATTTGCTGAGGGAGTCAATGTTGCTAAGGAGACATCTGCCATTGTTGCTGACAACGCACAAGCAGAGGAAAGAAAAGAGGATGAAATCTCTTCTGCTGGAGATTTGGTTGAATCCACATGTTCTTCAGGCTCCGATTTAGAAGAAGAATCCGGTGAGGTATTTGACGCCAAGATTCTCCAACAGTTTCCCACCGCCATAAATGAAGTACTAAGGATTCCATATCATGGATTGCTTGCTAAACTCTTTCGCTCGAGGAGGGTAGCTCAATGGTGCGTGGCCATCTCCCTTGACGACGAATTAAATGCTGATCTCCGTGATTGAGGTGATGAGATCATGGCATTTGTCAATGAGGAAGTTAAGAGGGACATTGTTGAGGTATTCTATGTTGAAATAGATGAAACAACCGACGAAGGCAAGCTACTTGGAAAAGAGCTCCTGCGATGGAAAGTCTATGACTATATAATGCATGAGTTATGCTTTGAAGAGAAGATGATAATCATTGCCATGAAAGGCTTAAACTTTTGGCTTGCAAAAGAAGATTGGGCAAATGATTGGATGGATCAACCTCCATGTACGAAGCAGTTCTCTGATAAACAGGTGTTGGAGAGATTGAAAGTCATTGATAGCGTATTTTTCAACACGCTAAAGCTGCAAGTGCACAGACCA
>JAPKLW010000125.1:106643-122836 GCA_026898455.1 Plectranthus barbatus | reverse complement strand
ACACCAAGTTCAACTGCTTGCAAATAATTTAAAATTCTCAATCATTTCAAATTCAACTCACGCTTCCTAGAAATGGTCACCTCATCAGTGCCGAATAGAAATCACTTTCCACTTTTGAAATAACAAAACTTTCTCAACTCATAGGAGTTCACAACTTTCATAATCAAAGCTTTCTCCCATTTCAACACTTTCAATCCACTTTCATTAATAATCAGTGTTAGCAATCTTGCTTAACACAGAATCAATTCCATTCAAATCAACCCAACTTCCTTATTCCACAAAAATGCTGGTTTCTATCAATTTCTTAAATCATTTTCAAAAGATTCACAATGTTTTCAAAACATTCAAATCGTACTTAAATTGCAAGCAGGGAAACTTTTAAATCTTAAACTTTAAAACGTACCTCAGGTGGCGCAGGATGGAGTAGGGTGTAAACACGAGCGAATACTTCACACGACTTTTAACTTTTTAAATACTTCTAAGACTCGAAGTTTTCAAGACTCTTTGAAAATTATTTTAGAAAACCCAAAAACTTTAGCTCTGATACCATCTCTGTAACGCCCCCACCTGACCTTCCCAATTTGGGGTCGCGTTACATTGATGTTTCAGGCTTTGTCATACATTTCTTCAATCAAATAAATAAGTGGAAGATTTAAATTAATATTAGAGACATTTAAGAACCAAAGGAAATTGTACTTCGAGTCATAAGTTTAATTAAAACAATAGTTCACACATTCAAACATGTCAAAAGATGCGAAGGATAAATCAGAGAGTGTAGCAGCGTGTGTGTAACGTGGCGAAGATATGCATATGAAGATGCATATCTCAAGATCTAGGATTTCAAATGATTCACATCACCAGTTTACACCCCTGTTTGCCCATCCTTGCCGCTCAACCTGCGTATTTTAGAAACAATACGAGGGGCTGAGTACTAATGTACCCAATGAGATACATGCCCGAAAACATACATTATATAGGAGATATGTTATGCAACTCACACAGATAGACACGGGGTTTTGTTGAAAGGAATCGTGCTATCTAAAACATTTTATTTTGCACGCGTGCTATTTACATGTTATCATATATGTATCAGTGTAATAACTGGAAGTTGGCCGGCTTCCAAGTTACGATGATCAGTTAGGAATGCAAACACACTCAACCCACTGTCATCTAAGTGCACTAGCCTCAGAAATCCATTTTGAGGCCCGATCGTTTAAATATAATTCCCTGGATCCAAAACACTGGAGGACTCTCCGCCTCACTTCAACAAAAACGTGGGGACAGTTCACCCAATTAAAGGATCAAACTTTCCATGGTTGAGCTCTGTGTCGATCGACAGGGATCTGTGTCGGTCGATACAGCCCTTGGTCGACACAGCTTCTTCCTAGTCGACACAACCCTGTCGACAGCCCTCTGTCGACCAACCTTGTCGATCGACACACAACTTGTTGATCGACAGAAGTGTGTCGATACATCCCCCCAGCTGGCGTTCCTGTTGGTCGACACACACCCTGTCGACCGACAGAGGTGCTCAACAGATCACCCTCGACAACAGCCTCTGTGTCTACCGACAGAATTCTGTGTCGATCGATACAGATCATCTTCTCCGATGGTTCGCACGGCGAACCTACAACTCCCAATTTTGGCCACTCCGGCCGTCTGATCACACATGCAATTACATATACAAGCTCCCCAGACCCCGTAGAACACGATTCTAACCCATAAAACTTGATTTAAACACGAAAATGGAGGTTAATGGAGCTCACCGGAGTATTTCTCTCTCTCCGGCGGCGGTCGCGATTCTGGCGAGGAAACTCGAGTTTCAGACCTTTCGAATGCTCTCTACACGATGGGGAACACGATTACATCGTCAAAACATGGATTCAAGGTCAAATAATCGAGATTCAAACATAAAACCTCAAATTTGAAATGAGTAACCCACCTCACCTTCTCTCTTCGAGAACTCGGCCGTTTCTCCACTTCACGGCGCCCACCTTATATCAATCTGAAGCTGGGAACGAGAGCTATATGTTGGTAGTGCTATCTTGGTCGAGGGTTGGGGGTGGGTTTCTTGTTCTCACTCTCTCTCTCTATGTTATAGCATATGGTGGAAAAGTATAAATTATAATTCTCACCCTATATATATCCATCTCCCATCATATAATATATATAATATGTATATATACATATACATATATCTTAATTTCCATATAATTTCATAATCCACCTTATCACTTCCCAATAAATTTTAATAATCCATCAAAATCGAATAATATAACCAAGCTCAATAATCTCATTAAATTATCCAAATCGGAGTTAATATAATTTCGAATACTCTAGAATTACAGGAATTCGCTTTATTCACATCAATTAAGCAATACAAGGCTTATTTAGGTTTGGGGTATTACAGCGGCAATGATCGGTTTTGAAAGACCAAGAGATTTCTGGCCTTTCAAATCATCCAGCAAAAAACAGAAAAAAGCTCCACAAACTCTGAGGATTTACCTTTGATAACGAGGAGGATCCAATCTTGGGCCAACATCCTATGACACGCTGGAGAAACATCCAGACGCAGCAAGCTTGTGTAGGGATTTATCCGTGAACCGAATCACAAAATCCAAATAAGCCGGATCGATTTATGGTTTATTGTTCACAATACCAATTCACAAACCCTAGCATACTTCTATGAATTTAATGCGTGGATAAGAGGAATTACCGTTATTCCGTAGTCTGATCCGATCTTTGGCGTTTGAATATCCAACTTTAATTCAACCACGCGATTCGATTAAATCTGCAGAAACATAAATTAGAAATCTAATTTTTAGACTTAATCGAAAAATAAAGAAAATAGAAAAGAAAGAATTTTATTCTCCAGATCAGATCTTTGGGGCTGTATCCCAATGCTCTTCAGATCTGCTACTGGTGAGGATTCCACATATCTGTAGTTGTGCAAGGCCAGAATCGAAATTCTCCTCCCTCTGCACTGATAGTCGTCGCCCACTCTCCTCTCTCTCTACGGTTTCACTAATTTGAATTGTGTTCAAAAAGTGGTCAGGGTTTCTGAGAGATAGATGTCTATTTATAGACCTAGGGTTTTAACCCTAATGGGCTGTTGGGCTCAATTTAGCATATTTACTTTGGGCCAGACCTGGGACCTAATGCAAATAATAAAGTGGCCTATAAATTAATTAATTCCCATGTCCACAACCCAGGACATAATTAATTAATTAATATTAATTCTTTTTCTCCACAGAATTAATACTGACCTACCCCTTTATTACCACGTTGTGAGAACGGGCTGCATTAATTGAGAATCCCCATATTTAAGGTTACCGGACATTCATTAATTAATCGGAGCTTCTGAAAAGCTCTATCTACAATTAATTAATATCTTATTATTCCTGAGTAGTACCACTCAATCCTTATCACTCGTGTCTGAACTTAATCAGCCTGCAGAACTTTGGCACGATGAATGTCATTGAGCTCCTCAGGGAATGTCCCCATCCTATTACTCGGATATGGTTACCTAAACCCAGTCTCAGGCAGTACTACACGAACTACTGTTACCCAAGATGCGGATATACGAGCACGTTACTTAGGCTCTCCACCATGGCAAGTCAAAGAACAAGTCAATCCGTGCAAACCCCTGAACCTTCATTAGGGTTTGGACTCAATTAAAAATGAGATCTTGTATTCGCTGATGTCAGACAGTCGAATACATCTCACTGTGGTCCATCAATACGCCACCCTTGCGTACCAGCATGTCAAGTAACCAAGACAGACTACTTATTCCGACAATACCGCAGCCATCCGGACAGACGTATACTCATACGCTGTCTCGGCTGTAATTAGGTTTATGTCTCACTAGGTCAAGTTATCATACTGTCTTCTGCAATCTACTACACGCCGTATGATCGTCCCTATCGGTGAGACAAGAGGATATCATTGTTACATACATGTAAGTTTGTTTGACAGATTGGAGAAATAAATCGTTGTATACTCATTGTAATAAATGCTTTCAGTATACAAAACCCATCAGCTTGCTCTTTAGAAGAACGAACTCCAGCAACAATCTCTGATGATGTGTTCAAGGCTCTCAAAAGCTAATCCACACCTGGGGCAAGTGGGGTCAATCTCAACATGTCTGTTCTTGAGATTCATTTTCGTTGGAAGACAATTTCTCATACATCGCCAAAGAAAAATTTTAATCTTCGGAGGAATGTTAAGAGACCAAATCCATCTCCAATATTTCGAATTATTGGAGGACGAAGAAGGTTTCGATGACTCAACATCTTTGAGTTTCTTCGCCATCCAATAACCCGATTTGACAAAATATGTGTCGTCTTTTGAGAAGGTCCATTGCATGCAGTCCTCCTGTCCGGTAGTGCTAATTAGGTTGTTGAGAATCCAATGGGCCGTTGAAAGGTCGAAGAGCGAGAGAACAAGGGATTGATTCCAATTGCTTCCTTCATCATCCATGAGGTCTCGAGCATAGTGTCCCTGCAAAAGAGAAAGAAGGGAGGGAAGGGTAAGGTGAGCAAAGTCTGGGATCCACGAACCTTCCTAGACTCAAATTTTGTGGCCTGAGCGGAGAAGCCAACGTGCACCTTTCAACAGAATATGGTGCCCCTCCAAGCAGCTCCTCCAAGCAAAACTTAGGCGAAAACCCAATCCAGCATCAAAGAATGAATTTCTGGGGAAATAACGTCTTTTGAGGCAAGTGGCCAGCAGAGAGTCAGGGCAATTGAGGATACGCCACCCTTGTTTGGCTAGGAGTGCTTTGTTAAAAGATTCGAGATAGCGGAAACCAATGCCACCGACATCCTTTTGATCACAAGACTTATTCCAGGAGCACCAGTGAATCTTCTTCCCTTCAGAATTCTGACTCCACCAAAACCTCAAACAAATTTGGTCGAGTCTACTAAGTACCGAGGTTGGCAGCAAAAATCAACTCATGAAATAAGATGGGATAACCTAAGCTACTATTTTGATCAGAATCATTCTACCAGCTTGTGAAAGAGATTTTGATTTCCAATTTTTCACTTTTTTCAAAACACGATCTTCAATACTTTGGAAAACCTCTTTTTTCGACCTTCCAATAGATGATGGCAATCCAAGATACTTGGTATTCTTTGGAACAACTTTGACTCCACAAAGAGCCCCCAAATTATTTGCCAATGTCTCGGGAACACAAGTGCTAAAAGCCACTTTAGATTTATCAAAATTAACTTTCTGACCAGAGGCAGCTGAGTAGAGATCAATGATATTAATCACTGTTGTGATTTCCTCATCCAAGGCACGACCCAAAATCAAACTATCATCAGCAAAGAACAAGTGGGATATGGGGGGTGCACTATTGCAGATTCTGGCTCCATGAAGAAGATTGTTGTGTTCGGCTTGATGTATAAGACAGGAAAAAGCTTCAGTGCAAAATAAGAAAAGGTAGGGGAGAGAGGGTCTCCCTGACGAAGACCCCAGGATGGAGTAAAAGGGCTCGAAGGAATTCCATTAATGAGGACCGAGTAGGTAACAATGGAGATGCATCTCATGATGGTGCTGACAAAACGAGTACCAAACCCAAATCGGAGAAGAACATTTTGAAGAAAAGTGTTGGCCCTTAATTTTCAGAGTCGTCGTGTTAGATAAACTCACGAAATGCAGCGGAATAATAAATCGTCACTTACACTTTATGTTTTACCTTTCAAGGTTAGTTAAGCTCGGAGATAAATTAAGTTTCTTCACAGTTATACACTAGCAATATGACTGCTAGGTTTCAAATCTTATGAGCAATGTAACAGTAAAAGAACACAGTATTTATAGTGGTTCGATCCAACAAGATCTACGTCCACTCCTTAGCCGATACGCTAAGAATTCACTAAGTAAGTATACAGATTACAAGGATTCGCCTTTTACAGTTAAGTAGGCAGTGAGCTTTCGGCCTGGCTACTTGACAGCTATCCTCCGATAACCTGAACTCCTCAGATGTTAGTTCAGCTGGGTCAAGGGCACACCTTCGAAACTCCTGCCTTGCCTGATTTGGAAGTTTTATAGTCACTTCCTGACTTTCCTTGAATACGGCTAAGTGTCTGTCTGAGTCTAGACCTTTTCAGGTGTTCGACTGTTAGATTCTTTCTGAAAATAAAGGAATCCCAATGATTGAGAATTCTTGAATGCAAGCAAGAATATCTTCAATGGAGTGTCAGTAAATCAATGAGCGACACTTCTGGTTGTTGAGAGCTTTTAATATTCTTTCACAAGGCTCTCAACTGACTACTTTTTCTTTGTTCACTTTGTCAAAGGAATCTTTTGCTTGAGTGTTCGTGAATGTCTGAAGTGAGAAAAGCAGTAGTAGTAGTAGTTCTCTCTTTTGGACCTTCCTTTTATAGGTGGAAATTTAAATCTTGAATCTCCATATCCGTTAGACACAACGTCTCTTTTGTCCGAGAGTAATAAGACTTGTTCAGTCGCTTTTTGTTCTCGATCTGTACTTTCCGAGCTTCTTCGGGAAAGTCTCGTCCTTTGTGTGTACTTTTTGTCAGAACAGTAGTAAGGCTTCAGCCTTTGACATTCTGCTATGCTATTTGTCTTGATTTGCTGAATATTTCCGTTGACACTCAAACCTTTGACTTCTATTCTGCTAGCATCCTTCAGGATTTATTAGCAAATGCTAAAACCTTAGCATTCTGCTAACACATGTCTTCTAGCAGACGCTGTCCTTCGGTATCTGCTAGGAATTGCGTAAGTCTTCTAGCAAACGCTTTCCTTTGATGTCTGCTAGGAATAGCACATGTCTTCTAGAAAACGCTTTCCTTCGATGTCTGCTAATCTATTACAACTTAATAGATGACCTATACAGGACATTACATGATATGCTAGACTTATCTATAGTTCAGCAAATGATCGACCAAATGCTAAGGTTTGATTCAACAAAACCTTTTACAAATAAGTCCTAAGGGAGAGTTTAGGAATAATTTCCCAACAAAAAGCCCACTCAACTCTATCATATGCTTTTGACATGTCAAGTTTGAGAGCAAAATTGGAGAGCTTTTTGGAGGGGCAGGTTTTCATAGTATGGAAAATCTTGAATGCAAGAAGAGCATTATCAGTGATAAGTCGTCCTGGAACAAAAGTGGACTGAGCTTGGCTGATTAGGAGAGGGAGGAAAGGTTTGAGGCGATTTGCAAGACCTTTGGTGACAATTTTTAGGACGACATTGCAGAGACTAATTCGGCGGAAGTCGAGAGGGCGGGACGGGGATTTGGTTTTTGGTATAAGGGCGAGGTTTGTATGGTTAAGGGGTTTTGGAATGGCTTCATTATTGAGGATATTGAGAACATTGCAAAGGAGATCAGCTTTAATAATATCTCAGAACTTCACATAAAACAACACTGGAAGGCCATCAGGTCCTGGAGCCTTGAGGGGGTGCATTTGCTTGATCGCAGTAACAACATCCTCTTCAGTGAAGTCCGCCTCAAGCGAATCATTCATAGAAGTAGTCACTTTAGGATGAATCGTATCAAGAACTTCCTCCACTCTTACACATTCTTCTCTGCGAAAAATGTCTTTGAAGTAATTACATAATTGAGTTGTAACTGCATTTTCCTCTGTGAGCCACTGACCAAAAGAATCTGTGATACCAGTAATGCGGTTGCGTCGTTGCCTGCCCGTGGCTGTGCGGTGAAAGAATACAGTGTTTTGATCACCCTCAGCGAGCCAACAAACTCTAGATCTTTGTTTTCACATGGTCTCCTCTTTTTGCATGAGGCTCTTGAGCTCCTTTTCAGCAGCTCGAATAAGAGTGAGATTCTCTAGTGAGACTTCTTTGTTTTGAAGTGTCTCCAGTGAGAGGTGCAGCTCTTGAATTTGCTTGCCCACATGACCAAACTCATGGTGTTCCCAGGCCTTAAGAGAATTTGCAACATATTTAGTGGATGAGGCAAAAAATGTAGGGTTAGAGGATCGTTGGCCCCGTGTCCAGGCCTCTTCAACAACTTCTCTGCAGTTTGGGTTCTGAAGCCACATTGCTTCGAATGAGAAAGCTTTTTTCCTTTAACCTTTCATTGGTGTGATCGGGAGCATGTTGCACGTTAAAACAATTGGGCAGTGATCAGATTGAAACCGGACAAGATGTTGGATCGAGGTAAACGGAAAGAGCAGCATCCAAGCTTGATTTCCCACTCCTCTGTCGAGCCTCTCTTGGATATTCATATCCCTACTTTGGCCATTCGTCCAAGTAAATTGATTTTCGGTGAATCCCAGATCATCCAATCCACAATCATCTAGTGCCTTTCGAAACTCCGCCATTTTTGAGTGGTTACGTAAAACACCTCCAGCTTTCTCATAAGAAGAAAGGATTTTATTCCAGTCACCAATACACATCCAAGGTATTTCATCATTTTGCCGAAGGCTGCAAAGAAGTTCCCATGTCTGGAATTTCTCTGCCTCATCTGCCCACCATAGATACAGAAGAGCCTCCATTCAGATTCCACAGGCTTTGGGTTTGAGACAACATCAATATGGTGCAAAGAATCTGAGCAATAGAGAGTCCAAGTGATTCCATCCAAAGGAGACAAATCCCTCCCCTGCGCCCACTGAAAGATAAATCACAATCCACAGCATGCCAACAGTCAAACCCAAGTTTATTTAGGATCATTTCCAATTCTTTAATCAAAAGTTTTGTTTTCATGAGGAAAACAAAATCGGGTTTCTTCAGCTAACACCAATCATTGGGATCGGCGGGGCTGCTCTGAGGCAAACTTGGAATTGTTCCAAGCTCGTGTGTTGCAGCACTAGATTTTCTCAAGTATTTGTTTATTCAGTTTAAGGGTTCTTTTGAGTTACATCACATATATTTAATTATAATATTCTTTAAATCTAAATTGTTCAATTTTATGAGAAAAAGAAATATTTATGACTATCACCAAATATATAAAAGTGGATATGGAATTGTAAAATAAATAAATTATTGGTAAATTATTTGGTTCTCAACTCAATAAAAGTTTGGCGCATGAAATTAATCAATTCAAATTAATTGGGTAGACTCAAATTCAACTAGTTATAAAGACTTTGAAGTTGCGTAGATATTGGTTTAGTTTTCAAAATAACAAATAAACAAAAAGATAGAGTGATGACTATTATTTCTAACAGATTATTTAAAAATAGTTAGCAAATAAATTTATAGTAACCCAGAGGTTGTCAAACCCATGGCAAAAGTGCAACGAAAATATCTCATATATTGAATATAGTTTATCAATTCTTTGTTAGGAAAAATCCAAATTTAAGGGGATTTTGAGTTTTGGAAATAACTTTAAAAGAGAAATTTAAATAAATAAAAACACAGATGTTAGGGAAATCTACAAATCTCATTAATATGCAAACAATAAATAAGTCAAACCCAAGAAAGAACTTATGGTGGAAATTTTGTTAAAGAGGAATTAATTCCTTTGTCGGGTAATTAAAAACTAGATTATTAATCAATGATTATCTTCTCTCGGTCTCAAAAATACAAATTAGTCAATCTCAATAAATAAGATTTAATCCTACAATTGATTTGTTCTTGATCAGACAAAAATACAATTGTATTAAACTTTCTCTTCCTATTATTAATTTTCACATCTCGGTCCTTCAACTAATAACTAAAACCTACTCCAATTTTCATCTCTCGATCCTTCAATTGAAAATAGATTTGAAAAGTAAATTAAAGAGTTAAAACCAATTTAAGGTTTAAGTGTTTGAATGAAAACATGCACAAAGATGGAGAAACCCTAGAATTTACTGACGGTTCTAGCCAACATATTGAAATCAGACATGAAAACATAAACTGAAGGATGCATTAAGAAAAACTAACGGAAAACAAAGTACGAAAGGTTTGAACCAGGTCTCTCCAACTCTTGGAAACTTGAAAGTAAAAACAGGATCCTCAAAATAATCTAAAACATGAGTTTATATAGTAGTAGGGTTAAGCCTTGAGGTCTTAAACATCAGGGTTAAGTAGGATATGGTAATTTTGACTCAAATCTCGATCTTCAACTAAAGAAATCACATTTCCAGCTTTCAAAACCTTCGTGTCGACCGACACAGAGTTCTGTCGGTCGACATGGATCTCCCCACGTCAATTTGCTTGAGGTTGAAATCTTCTCACATCGGTCTCCTCTGCATCAACCGACATGAATCGCATCAATCAATGTGGACTTCTTTTTTCATGTGTCGACCGTCCTTCATGTACATCGGTCAAAACATCGGTCAAAACAAAGGCTTTTCTGGCAGAGTTCTTCATGTTTTCATCACCTTTTACTTTTTTCTTGGTATTTTCCTGCAAAACTAAGCACCACAAGCATAACACCTCCAAAAATATACTCATGCTTAACTTATTAACTAAAACAAATAAAAATGCATAAAAGAAATAAGAAAATCATGCGATAAGTGAGTAAAAATACGAGCTTATCAATCCCCCCAAACTTAAACACTTGATTGTCCTCAATCAACAAAAAGAATAAACTGAAAGCTCAAGTAATTGAAAAATGAAATGCCTCACAAGATTCATCACAATCAAGACTGAAAATCCACATCACACCAACGCTTCGAAAGAATCAGAAAAATAAGTAGATTGTGGAAGACTCACTGGAAAATGTTTCACTCATTTGCACAAGTGTTTAAGGTTGCATATGAGATCACACAAAAGTCATTCAAATTAAGTTCTACCATAAACTTGCAACTATTCTAATTTCTCCACTACAAACTGTTGGGATTGTATATTAAAAGCTTTTATGATTAAGTGTTTTCGTTTGATACACTGGTCTTCATAAATATGTTACATCAACGTAGTCACTATCTGATATAACAAACATACGGTACGAACTATAATATCCTATTATCTCGCCTATAAGGATGATCATATAGTGTGTAGGAGATCATAGAGGATCATATGAATCGTTTGACCTAGCAAGGTATAAACAGTATCACGGCTAAGACAATCCCTGGATAGGCTGTCGGTTTAGGCTGCGACACATCAATTTATAAGTGAGCTTATCCTAGCTACTTGATGTGTCGGTACATCTTTATGTGTTGATGGGATCAATAGTGAGATGCACCATTCTCATTAACATATGAATGAGCCAGATTTCTAGATACTTGTTATGATCTTAAACCTAATGGAAGGCTAAGTTGCATACACAAGTTGACCACACTTTGACTTGCTAGGGTGGCAAGTCTTACATGTACTCTTATACCTGCATCTTGGGTGTGGCAGTTTGTGTGTGGCCTGCTTAGGCAGGACATGTAGGTAATCATATCTGTTTCAAGATGGGGACATTCCCCGAGGAGCTCATAAGGTTCATTATGCTAACCTTGCAGGTTGAATTAAATAATTCAGGCATAAATGAAAAGAAGTGAGTGGTACTACTCTAAAAATAAGAGATTAATTAATTGTGGTTGATTGTTATAAGCCAAATTAATTAATTAATGTCTGGAACCTTAAATATATGGATCATTCAAGTTTAATGCAACCCGTTCCAAATAACGTGGTAATAAAGAGGTGAGTCAACATTGTTTCCGTGGTGTAGGTAAAACAATATCTTATTAATTAATTATGTTTTGGGTTGGACATGGAATTAATTAATAAGGATGGCTCACTTTATTATTTGCATTTGATCCCTGGTCTAGTACACAAAATGCTTGAGCCCATTAGACTACTATTATCAGTAATCTTCACATTCCAACCCAACCGCCAACTCAGCTCCACATCATCATTTTCAAATAAAAAAATATAAAATACATTAAATTTTAAAGGAAATGGTTGACAGAGACCTCATGCAACCACAAAAAGTGATGGACTCCACTATCATTTATTATTAATTTCTTAGTTATGGATAAATAGAAATGTAACACTTGTCTTCATTCTATTAATAAATAAAACATATACCAAAATTCGTAATTTTTTATTCTCTACAAATAGGGACTAATTTTGATATATATTTTTATTTCTTAAATTATATATATATATTAAAATCTCATTTTACTTGATTTTTATTGGTTTAATAGTTGTATTTTTTAAATTATCTATGCAAATTTTATTTTACTAATCGTTTTATAATTTATATATATTTTTAATTTAATCAAAAATTGTATGTATATTTTAGAAATAAAACTAAATAAAAGAATTGTATAATGTGGTTGGGTGGTCATTGATAAACTTTATAAAAATATTGTGGTTGGGTTGGAGTAATAATTGATGATGTGGAAGAGAGATAAATTAATATAATATAGAAAAGGCTGGATGGTTGGGTGGTTGGGCCAGTTGCTGATAAACATAGTCTTAGGGTTAGGGTTTGCAAACTCTAACACAATATAAGTCTTTCTCTCTATAGATCACATATAGTATTATTCAATACAATATTACACAACACAATATTCAATACGTATTATTGAATTAGAGAGAGATTGATTGTGCGGCTACACCAATTCAACGAAGGGTGATCAACTTCTTTGAAGATTTGGTGGATCTCGATAGCATATCCGCACCAGATTTTCGAGGAGCAAGGGTACAGATCAGAAGATCAAATATGTTGGAATACAACAACGTTGATTGGATCCCACATCCAGATGTTGAATCCATCGCAAATCAGATCTAGAGATCAAAACTTGGAGTTCAGACATTCCGTAAATCCATCTTCTGCAATTAAATATTAGGAGAATGCATAGGGTTCGCCTGGTTTATTCAATCTGATTGTTTTTTATACCCTAAGAACGATCTAAACGAATAAATTAATATCTTATCATTTTCAAACAACTATCCAAACCCACATCTCATAGACAAGAGTGATCCTATCACTTTTTCTCAACTTTATAGACAAAGAAAGAAAAACACATAGGCTCAAAATGGTTGATTAGGAACAAATACTGTAAGGGACAGTATTTAGTATAAGTTGGCTAACAAAGATGGCCTAAAATCGTTTTATAGACATGTGCACACTAGTAGTCTCAAAACAGAAACATAGCAAGTTCTAGAGATACTCAATCATGCAGACACTCGCAAACAAAATAAAAGCTAAAATTCTCACACTTGGGACAAAATTTCTTCCACATAAAACATCGAATCCTCATTGATCATCATGTTAATGCAAGTATCAAATTAGTAAATCATGTGGTATTCTACATTCAAAGGTTTTCTCAACCACAATTGCAATCAATCCACACACTGTCAATCGATTCAAATCTTATGCTCAAGTCAGGGTTCAATCATAACTCACAAATTCCACACAAAATCACAAAAAAATTCAAATTCCCATAAAAATTACCTAAGCAAAAATTTAAATAACTGGAAACAATAAAAGGATAGAAATTTAGTTTCAATCCTTTTTGTTTTTCATCCCCCCAAACTTATTCGAATTGCAAGGAGAATAAGTTTGATAATCAGACTCGGGTTTGAAATTGTACCTCAATTGTTGGTCTTAGACACCAACTTTTTATCCCTCGGACCTTCCACATCGTGTGGCATGCACTTTTGGCTGCTAGCACTCCTCATCAACCGATATTAATTCATGTCGGTTGACGTGGAGCCTTCTAAGTTGACCTCTTCCTCGATCAAAGTATGCCACATTGCCTCTCTCTGCATTGATCAACACGAAGCTGTATCGATCAATACAGAGCTCGTTTTTTCTTAGCTGCAAGGAGGGTTAAATAATGCAAAAACAAGAAAATAACCAAAACTGAATAGGAAATAATAAACTAATGGGTTGCCTCCTATCCAGTGTCTTCGTTATTGTCGTGGCTCGACACAGCTTCAACTCACCAAGGTGGTCGAGTCCAGACCCTTCAACCCCTTGCATCAACAGTAAAAACTCATCAATCTTTGACAATGGTGGTGAACTCAGAGTGGGGCAGCTTAGTTGCTTATTTCACTGCTTCATTTCCTCATTCACACCTGTTTGCTTCTTCCTCAACTTTTGGCTCCTCTTCATCCTCTTATGTAATGGAGACCTAGTTGCACTCATCTTGCTTCTTGCTCGGATGGATCACTAATGTGATAGATTCATCATTACCCCTCAATGTGATATCTTCACGCCGGCATCAATCAATGCTCCAGTTGTATCGAGGAATTCCCTTCCAAGTATCATTGGCATATTTGTGTCCTCCTTCATCTCATGAATCACAGAGTCAGCTGGGAAGATAAGATGTCCAACCCTGATCAGCACATCTTCTACAATCTCTTTGGGTCGAGAAACTGTTCGATCTATGATCTAAAGAGTAATTGTGGTTGAACGCATCTCCCCTATATCCTGCTTCTTGGAAAAAATAGACATTGTGGTTGAACGCATCTCCCCTATATCCTGCTTCTTGGAAAAAATAGACAGTGTCATCAAATTGAGGCTTGCTCTGGTGTCACAAAGCACGTGCCAGAACTCTTTGCCTCCAATCTCAATAGGGATAGAGAAACACCCAAGACAGGATCACTTGATCGAAATTTGCTTTTGTAAAAGAAGGCTGCACACCTCATGAGTTTTCACAGTTTCATTCTCCACAAATTGCTTCTTCTCGCTCATCAACCTTTTCAAAAATTTCATGTATCTAGGGATCTCTCAAAGGGCCTCCACAATTAGTATGTTGATGTTACCTTCTCCAGATTTTTGACAAACTGGGTGAAATTTGAATCATTTTTTTCCTTGTGAACCTTTGGGGGAATGGCATGTGAGGTTTGAGGTCAGCTTTCTCTTTTTTCTTTTTTTTTCTCCCAACACTTGCCACTGTGTCGGTCAAAATTGATCTGCAGTGACCGCTGCTTATGCTTGGCTTCTGCATCAATCGATGTGTGGTGCATCGGTCGATGTGGAAGTGTCGCCCAATTTTTGTCCATGTCGACTCTCTACATCGACCGATGTAAATTTCGCATCGGTCGAAATAGAGAGGTTTGTTGCGGCATCCTCCTCTTTTTCTCCTTCAATCTCATTTTCTGGCATGCGTGGACCTTTCTACTTCTTCCCATTGACTAATTTTTCTTTAGTTGGATCCACCTCTGTAGTGCTCGTGAGCTGTCCAAACTTATGTTGATTTCTGAGAGTGTTAGATATCTGGCTCAGGTGAGTATTAAGCATATGAAGGTGTTTTGTCATCAGTTGCATGTGAGTTTCCATCCCCTTTACTTCATTCTCCACCTTCCCAAATCGGTTGTTGGAGCTTTTGATGAATTTTCAAGTGTCTCCCCCAACACCAATCTTTTTTTCTCAACAATCTCTCCACCTGTTCCCACATCAAATCCCTGCAGAGGGTGCTCAGCTGCAGATGGATTTGCATAGGAGAGTCCAAGATTATTTCTCCCATAATTGTATTGATATCCTTAGTTTCCTTGGTTACCTCCACAGTAGTTGTTTAGGTAGCCTCCACTAACGTAGTTTATCTCAGATCCATTTGTGCCACTTGAACTGCTAGCACTGCCACTGTTACCTCGGTATATATAGCCTGCCTCCACCAGAACTATAGCCATACTCTGATGAACCACGACTACTGCTATAGCTTTGCCTGCTTCTAATTTCCCAATATATTCTCAGAGTTTCTTCAGTTCAGCGACAACATCGTACTCAAGAGTGCCCTATACTGCTTTGACTGGCAACTGTCTCTCCGTAGGCCATTGATGGTTGTTCAAGGCAATATTTGCAAGTAATCTCATGCCTTCAGCTCCACTTTTCTTCATCAGGATCTCTTCGACAGACGCGTCAACTAATTCCTTCATGTAAAGAGGCAGTCCCTCGTAGAAGTGATAGACTTGTATCTCCAAGCCTATCCCATGCCCTGGGCACAACCTGATCAACTCCTTACATCCCTTCCAAGCCTCATAAAGTGACTTGTCGTACCTCTAGCTGAAGTGGGTGATGGCCGCTTTTCTTTTGAGCAGGAGACTTGGTGGAAAGTAGTTAGTGAGGAATTCTACTCCAAGCTCCTCCCATGTTCCAATCTAGCTTTTGTCAAGGCTAGCAAACCATGAGCGCGCTTCATCTCTAAGAGAGAAAGAGAAGAGTAGCATTCGGATTGTATCCTATGGCACTCCATTCTACATTACCGTATCACACACCTCAATAAATTGATTGAGATGTGCATACGGGTAGGGGTGGGACGGTACGGTATACCGAAAATTTTTCGCCATACCGTATACCATACCGAACTTTACGGTATGAAAAAATTCATACCGTTACCGTACCGTA
>JAPKLW010000125.1:91454-106633 GCA_026898455.1 Plectranthus barbatus | reverse complement strand
TTTGTGTATGTTTTATTCTTTATCAATGTGGGATACTTTATTATGTACGATAATAACTTTAAAAAGTTACTCATTTTGTTGTTATTTTTTCTTTTAACCATATTTTTTAAAAAACTATTTATTATTATTATTTTTTAAAACTATTTTTATTATTATTTTCTTCTAACCCAATTGAACGAGGGAGAATAAAGAATTAAAATTAGAAAAATATTAGTTATGAACATTTATTGAAATAAATATATACGATAAATACTATTATATATGAATAATATTATATTATTTAAAATAAAAATAATATTTATATATTCGGTACGGTACGTAGACGGTATACCCTATATATTTTAGAATCTCATACTGTTACCATACCGTAGATTTTCGGTACGGTATCATACCGTACCGTTAATGACGGTATATCAAGATTTCGGTATTTTCGATATTTTTTCGATACGATATGTACGGTATATCGATATTTCGGTATTTTTTCCCACCCCTACATACGGGTCTTCCATAGTCTTCCCTGCAAACTGGTTTGGTTGCACCATTTGAACAAACCCGGTTCTCAACTCAAAATTGTTGGCCTTAATGCCAACTCTAAATTATGGCTCCTCATACTGACATAGAAAATGGTCCAGGATGGACCTCTGCGGCTTGGCCACCTCCAACTCCCTCTTACCATAATTTTCTTCATTCATGGCTGCCAATCTTGTGGCCTGCTCTGCCTGTGCCGCTTGTGCAGCCTGAAGTTGTGCTATGAGCTGATGTGCTTCGTTCACAAACTACCTCTGTTATGACCAACGTGAAGATTTATCTCTGTGTCAATCAACGCACGCCCACATTGTTCGAAATAGAGGCAAAAATCAAATACACATGCATGCGGATAGAAACAAAAATCCCAATCCAGTAAAACTTAAAACAATTCAATAACAAGATATAATCTAACTATTACCCGGCAACGACGCCTATTCGATCACTGCTATTTCCAAAAGATTAATTATAGAATAGTGAGAAAATAAATTTATAATAACCTGGAAGTGGTCGATCCCAAGAAAAGTGCAACGAAAATATCTCATATACTGAATACAGTTTATCAATTCTTTGTTTGGGAAAATCCAACTTTAAGGGGATTTTGGGTTTTGGAGATAACTTTTAAAGAAAAATCCAATAAGTCAAACCCAAGAAAGAACTTATGGTGGAAAATCTTTTAAAGTGGAATTAATTCCATGGTCGGGCAATTAAAACATAGATTACTAATCAATGATTATCTCCTCTCGTCTCAAAAATACAAATTATTCAATCTCAGTAAAAATCAGATTTAATCCTATGTTGGTCCCTGATCAGAGTACGAATTAATATGCAGCGGAAGTTTTTACAAGCAGTTGCACTCTAAAACTGGGGGTCAGTTTCCCAGTTTAGGGTTAATAAAACTGTGTTAGCCGAGCAGTTTACTTAGTCAGGTTTCAGATATACACTTCAACACTTTAGAGAAGTGTTGAAGGTTTCAAAACTCAGTTGAAAACTGTGTAATGAGAAAAGTAAGTGAAAATTGTAAATGAGACAGGATATTGTAGTGGTTTGGATCCTTAAGTCCTACGTCCACTCTTCGGAAATTAATCTGGTAATTCACTAAGAAATGAAGTATACACTCCTCACGATTTATAGTCAATCACCACGAAAACCACCGTTCGAAGTAAACTGGAGCACTCGCCTAGGTAGATGATCTTCACTCCTTCTTCAATTCCTTGAAGCCAGGTAACACCTCAAAATTTTCTTGGAACTGGCAGTCGTTGGAAACGGATTGAGGACAAACCTCCATTTTCCTTCTCCGGTGGATGGATGGTTGAGTTCTTCCCAGAATACTCGAAAGTTGGTGATAGCCCGTAAGAGCCTGTTCCTTGTCTGAGAACCAGGCTGCTAAGTTCTCACTTAAAAAGTAAGAACACCAAAAAAAGACTAAGTTGTTTAGACTTAATCCTCATTGTTTGGTATTGATACGTAAATCCCACATTTAATCTTGATGTTTTGATGTGTCAAAACTGAATACCTAGGTCTAAAGTTATTACTTTTGTAATCCTTGTGTAGGACAATTGAGTTGTAATAGATAGACAGGAAGCATTCAGCAAGAGAACTGTGAAGACAGTTCGTGAAGCTCTATGCGAAGAAAACTGTGAAGACAGTTCGAGAAGTCCTATGAAAGAAAAACTGTGAAGACAGTTCAAGAAGGACCACAGAAAACTGCGAGAGCTATTCAGAGTAATGAGCAAATTTACTAAGCATGCAGTTTGGAACTGCTAAGGACAAATCAGCGCTAAAAATTGTGGACACAGTTTTCGTGAATATATTATGGAAAACTGTCGAGGGTATCTCACAGTTACAAAACTAGCGAATTCACACAGTTGAGAGCACATGAAAAATAAGGAGCTAAAACATTCGTAAAGAGCCTTGGAATCTCAATGATAAGGAACGTGGAATCAGACAGCTACGACTAGATTCTAATGTTGTTTGAGCCTGACACAACAAGTATAAAAATGTCTCAGAAAAAGCATGGTTGTGGTCAGAAGAAGGCAGAGGACCAGGTCTGAGACATCAAAAAGTAAGGCCGCTGATTGGACAACATCGACTTTGTTTCTATCGGCTACTTTTCAAAGTCTCGCCTATAAATAGGAGGAGGACCAGAGACAAAACAAAGATATACATATTCGTTTGAGCACATTCAAAGCTTGTCGTTACTCTGCCGATTTTAAAGCTCAAACACAATTAAAGCTCTCAAGCGAGAAAGCATTAACTCTGTGGTTCATTTATTGAACACGAGGCTTTAAAGCTTAACAAATATTCAGAGATTCACTGTGTGACCTTGGTGTACACGAGGATTAAGTCTGTTGACATAGTCTATTTTCTGGGTGTTCCTACTTTTCAAGTAAGAACACAGCAGCCTGACACTCTAGGGAGGCCAGGTTATCACGGGCTTTTCCCAACCTCTGTAAGTTCTTGGAAGAACTCAACCATCCACCTACCGGAAAAGGAGAAGGGAGGTTTGTCCTCAATCCCTTTCCGACGACTGCCAGTTCTAAGAAGACTTCAAGGTGCCACCTAGCTTCGAGGAACTGAAGAAGGCGTGAAAAACAACTACCTGGGCGAGTGATCCAGTATGCTTTGGTCGGTGGTTTCTACAGCATTTGGCTATAGATCGTGAGGATTGTATCTTCATTACTTAGTGAATTTTTGAATTAATTTTTGAAGAGTGGATGTAGGACTTAAGGCTCTGAACCACTATAAATATCCCGCATCATTTACAGTTTTTATTTACTTTTTGCACGGTTTTCAATTGTTTTGAAACCTTCAACACTTATCTGAAAGTGTTGAATTGTATAACTATTGATTGCACATAATTATAAACTGGTTACCTAACTGCTGGCTAACTAAAATTATCGTTTTAAAATTGTTAGTGAAAACTGAGTTGTAAATTTTATACTGAAATGTCTGCGTTTAAGAGTGCAAATAATTGTTCTTATACTTCCGCTGCACATTATATGTACTCTGATCTGGGACCAACAAGTGGTATCAGAGCAGGTCGGTCTTTCTAGACTGTCCAATTTTGAGTCGCTTAAGATCGGATTTGTACTTCCTTGCACTCTTAATTGTTTGTTAAGTGTGATTAGCGAGCACGTTATCTTAAGATAATGATGAGTTATCCAAGCCTTCCCAAGTACAACCCTGAGAAGTTCGAGGTATGGAAGAAGAGGTGTCTCATCCAACTAATCCAGAGATGGATGAAGTTTTGAAAAATGGACCTCTAAAGATTCAGAAGATCAGTATTCCAGTTGGAGCACCAGATGGCCAAGGTGGTGTCAATATGGTAGATAAGCCACAGGAAGAATGGACACTTGAAGACAAGAAACGCCATCAGCTGGATCCCATCGCTCAAGAGATGATTATGCAATCTCTCCCATAATCTCTCAGGAACGAAGCCATAGAGAACAACAGTGCTAAAGAGTTATGTGACTGGATCAACGAGCTTACCAGGGAAACAGACGCGATGAGGTGCAACAAGAAACAAATGTGCGTCGACAAATATGAATCCTTCCAGATGCTGCCTGGCGAAACGATCAAATCGATGGAAGCAAGGTTTAACGCTATTGTCGGCAAAATGAAAATTCTTGGAAGAAAAGAAAAGGTGGCTGACATGAACGCCAAAATTCTTTTGAGAATGCCGAAGGAAGATTCGTTTGTAAAAACCACCAGTTTAAAGACCATGGATCTCTCGAAGATGTCAACCAAAGAGTTGTTCACCAAACTCCAAGCCCGTGAATGGGATACTCAGATGGTGAACAAGAATGAAGTTGTTAGAACCCCAAATTCAGCAGCTGATAGTGACGCAGCATTCATCGTAAAGAGAGACTTCCAAAGGTGACCAAAGAGGTCAGTTCAGTTCGAGAAAACTGCCTACCAATCCTCACCAGCAAAAGATACCTCCACCTCAGCTCAGAAGAAGGAAATTGAACTGTCAGTTGCCAAATTGGAGGAACAGATGAGGAACCTGGTCGTACTCCTCGAGAAGGCCAAAGTAAAAGGGAAGAAGGCTCGGTCCAGGGAGCAAAGGTTCACTGAGAGAGTCACACACATGCTACGAATGCAAATCTCCAGATCATATGAAGTATGAATGCCCTCTGGTCTCTCAGGAGGAGAGAGACAGACTAAAGAAGGTGTTTCAAAGGAGAGCATCTAAGGCTGTGGCCCAAGCAATGCTCACAAGAACTGAAGTGTCGGATGTACCAGACCATGATGATGGCTATTACACGTCTGAGGATGAGAATGATGAGGAGGCACTCCTTGCCTTCATGGCAGCTATTGATGGAGATGTTACCAATGAAGAAGACAGCGCTTCAAATAGCGAAATAGTGGTAACAACTCATCTACCCTCATCTCTTGCATCTACATGTTTTGAAGAAAATTCTAAATTTTATAATTCAAATTCAGAAGATATTTCTCTCGAAAACATCATTAAAGAGGTAGATATATTTCATGAGATTAAAGATGCATTAGTTAGTGTGAACGCCTCACTGAAGTCAGAGATTTCAGTTTTAACCGATGAAGTCGCCAAGACGAGGTCAATCAGTGAGGATTTTGAAAAACTCAAGGAAGAGCATTCAAAACTTCTTAAATATTTTGAAAATATTTCAAAAGAATGTAATTCTTTGAAGAAAATTGAACCTGTTAAATGTGAATGTACTTTCAAAAAGAGCTCAAGAAAATTAGAAGAGATTCTGAATGCTCAAAAACAGTCATCCGATAAACACGGAATTGGATTCTTTGAGCATTAAAATGGAAAGGTTTTGAGCAAACATGCATCTACTTCTAGTTTAAGAAAACATTTTTGCGCTCTGTCAAAGCCAAACTTAGTCCAAGTCATATGTTGGAGAAAGGAAATGTCAAATCCAAAGAGCCAGTTAAGCAAAATGTTAAAGACCAAATGTTGGTCAAAAACTGACCCGAAACTGGCACCTCGATAGAATACTAACACAATTCGTAAACTGTATAAACCAACTATCGAGAGGAGAAATGACTTTCCTTCAAAATTGGACAAGCGTAATGTTTCATATGCAAGGAATCCAGTTTTACCAACAAGAACGACTAAGCAACATGTAAATGTTGCAAGGAAGTCAGTTTGACAACCGGATAGAAATCTGAGAAATTATGATAGACCACAGTTCTATTATAACAGATATCTAAATAGGGGGAACACCTATTCGAGGCCTGAGTTGTGATAGTTTTACTCTCGAAAGACTGTGATGGCTAGTTGATAAGCTCGTATTTTGCCTCACTTATCACATTGTTTTCTTATTGTTTTCTTGCCTTTACTTGATTTTTAGTTAATAATCGAGCATGAGTCAAGTTTATGGGGTATGATGCTTGCCATGGTGTATTTTCGCAGGTTTTAGGTCAAATCCAATAACCCCTACCGAAAGTAGTAGATGTTCAATGGAACAGTCACGACTTCTTTCAAAGATGTAATCTGAGCTAATGGATCACATGAATGCAAAGATCTTTGAGTTAGCTTTCCAACGCAACTGGAATCGGGTCAATCGAAGTTCGGGAGTGAAATTTATGGCCAAAATCGTGAGACTGCGCAGAAGGATCGCAAGAGGGAAGACGTCTCTGTCTCGACCGAAATGAAGACCACGTCGACTGACGCAAGGAATTCCGCATCGACCGAGATGAGCCCTACGTCGACCGAAACGGGCCCAAAAAAGGGAATTTTGAGATTTTTATGGCTAAATCATATTTTTGGCCCTAGATCCCAATTTATTCACCTCTACCTCTATAAATACTTGTTCTTGCTCGAGATTTCAAGCAGAAAAGGCAGCACCCTGAAGTTTTTCTTTAGTTTTAGTTCCTCCCCTGTAGTTTATGTCTTACATTTAGTTTTCTCTTGAAGATTACTTTGAAGAGGATTCAAGCTTTATTTTTATTGTAAGTTTTTATTATGCAATTTAATAATATGTTTCTTGGATTTCTATTCACCATGAGTGGCTAGAAACCCTTGCGGGTTCTAGGGTTATGTGTAATTAATCATGTTTGCATGTTAGATTGATCAACTCAAATTGCATGGTTTCAGTTCCTGATTTAATTGATAGAATTTAGGATTGATGATGGATCGAGAGATGAAATCGGTTCTTTATTCATAATTGTTAATCGAAAGACCGAGAGGAGAAGATTAATAATAGGAAGAGGAATTTGAATACAATTGTTTTTCTGTCTCAAAAGGAAGAGTAATTAATTGTAGGGATTAAATCTTATATTTTTATTCAGGTTGATTATTATTGTGTTCTTGAGGCCGACCAAGCATATACAGTCACATGATAGTAACCTAGGTTAAAATTGCCCGACAAAGGAATTTTAATAAATTAATTTGATTCCCACCATTGTAGAGTTGATTGATTTGGCATGTATTCTGATTGATTATTTGCCCTAGAATCTGTGTTCTTTAATTTGCTTTTTAAAACCCCTTTAAATTCTGTTTTGTCATCTTTATTTTCCAAAACCAAAACCCAAAAATCTGTTTACTCAAACAATAAAATCTGAGAACTATAGTTAGTACATGAGATATTTTCGTTGTACATTTCCTCTGGGTTCGACTAACTTTGGGTATTTATAAATTTATTTGCCACTGTGTTTGCAATTAATCTGCGAATTTTGCAGTAATCACTAGTCACCCGAGAACAATGTCTTGAGACTCTTTCCAGAACAATAGTTTCAGAAAGAGTTCACACACCACAACCTTTCCTAACATGCATTCAAACAGCATATATTACTTTAGAAGAAAGTTTAATCAATCACGAAAGAGTGATTCAGTTTCACGAACTGTAAAAGTGAAACAGGTCTGGATACCAAAGGGTTGGATCCAGAGAACTAACTTTGCAGGACCCGAAAGGATACGGGGACCTAAATGAAATTTTCTGTCTTGCAGGGACAAAGTTCTCAGAAGAAAGCAAGATCATGGATCTTGGATAGCGGCTGTTCAACACACATGACAGGAGAGATGGATCTTCTCAACAATCTTGTGATGTGCAGAGGACCGTCTGTCACTTTTGGGAACAAAACCCTTGGTAGAGTGGTTGGAAAAGGATACGTGGAGCACAATGGAATCATCGTTCAGAACATATCCTTAGTCACCAACCTGAAGCACAATCTTCTAAGCATCAGTCAGTTAAGCGAGAGTGGCTACGTTGTCAACTTCAAAAAATTAGAGTGCTACATCATAGACGAGCAGACCAACGAGATCAAGATTAGAGGAATCAGAAAGGATGTCTTTACGTAGTAGACTGGTCCAGTGGAGTAGAGGGAACCTGTCTCCTGGCGCACAATTCCTCCGATGGAGTAAATTGGTTGTGGCACAAAAGATTAAATCACCTGAACTTCAACTCAATTAGACATCTGGCAAAGCACAATATAGTTGAAGGACTGCCACAGAAGAAGTTCCTAAAGGAAGGAGTCTGTAAAGCTTGCCAGCTTGGGAAAAAGACAAGAGCCTCATTCAAGAACAGGCCAGTTACAGCAAGCACGGACCGGATCTTGGAACTGCTCCACATGGATTTGTTTGGTCCAGTTACCCCACCCACAATTGTAGTAAGAAAGTATACATTAGTAGTTGTTGATGACTACTCAAGATATACGTGGATGGTACTGCTCAAATCCAAAGATGAAGTCAAAATTCAGTTGCCAGAACTGATTACCCGTGTTCAGAATGGCAAAGGAGTGACAGTTAAGAGGATAAGGTCCGACAATGGAACAGAATTTTGCAATGGACCCCTCATGGGCTTTTGCACTGAAATTGGAATCGGGCATGAGAAGTCTACTCCAAGAACTCCTCAACAAAATGGCCTTGTTGAGCGGAGGAATAGAACACTCAAAGAAGCAGTGAGGACCATGATGGTCGAGACTGACCTTGGAAAAAGATTTTGGGGAGAAGCTTTGATGGTAACATGCTATACGCAGAATCGAAGTGCATTCAACACGCGGCTGCACAAGACTCCCTACGGATCTACAATGGTCGTAAGACTTCCATAGCTCATCTTCGTGCTTTCTGTTCTCCATGTTATATTCACAATAATGGAAAGTCTAAATTGAATACCTTCAGCCCTAAGGCTGATAAGGGGTGTTCCTTGGGTATGGACATCCTTCATATAAGGGATATAGGGTATTCAATAAGACCACCCAGCTTGTGGAAATAACATGTCATGTTGTTTTTTATGAAGCTACTCTAGTGCGCAGGACACTTCAAGAACTGGGTCTGGAAAATCATGAGATCAAGGATGTCAATGAGGAACCTAGAACTGATCTTGATCATAATCAAATAGTTCCCCTGACTAGATCTATGAATGATTTCTGCGAGACTCCAGATGCCTTGGCTGAACCCTAAGCAGTCGACAGGGCCAATGATGTTAATGTGATTGCTGAGGTCTTAGATTTCATTAACATAAAAGATCAAAATGAAGAGAAACCCCCCGAAGCCAATGCAACAGTTTTGGAAGCAGAGCAACCTGATAGCAAGGAAGTCGACCTTGAGGCTGCCGAGGAAGCAACTCTAACTGAAGAGCCAGTCACCGTTCAGGAACTTGCTGCTCAGAATATAGTTCCAGAACAAGAAGATAATGCAATTCCAGAACAAGGAGATATTACAGTTATGGAACATAGAGGCGAACCATCTTGTTAGGAACCTCCAGCAGTTTCTGAGACTCCAGTTACTCTCGCTGAAGTCGTACCTGTGAAGAAGCCTAGTTGGCCTAGAGATCATCCTGTTGAAGCTATTCTGGATAACATTGGCAATCCGGTTCGAACAAGACAATGAATTGCCTTGATGTCTTGCTTCATTTCTCAAGTCAAACAAGTGAAGATTGGAGAAGCTCTTCAATAGCGGACTGGATCAATGCAATGCAAGAAGAATTGGCAGAATTCAATCGCAACAATGTGTGGCATCTAGTGGACAGACCAACAAATCAATCCGTGATCGGCACTAAATGGATTTTCAAGAATAAGAGAGACGAAACCGGCACCATCGTAAGGAATAAAGCGATATTGGTTGCCAAAGGTTATGCTCAGTGTGAAGGAATCGATTTTGATGAGACTTTTGCTCCAGTTGCCAGACTAGAGGCCATTCGGTTATTTTTGGCATATGCTGCCTACCATGACTTCACAGTTCTTCAAATGGATGTGAAGAGTTTCTTCCTTAATGGTGAATTAAAGGAAGAGGTCTACGTCGAACAGCCCTCAGGTTTCGAGCAAGGAAAACAAGTCTACAAGCTAAGGAAAGCTTTGTATGGTTTGAAGCAAGCACCTAGAGCATGGTATGAAACTCTCTCCCAGTTTCTGCTCAAGAATGGATTTGAGAAGGGTGCGATCGATCGAACCCTGTTCAAATGAAAGGATGGAGAGGACATTATGCTTGTTCAAATCTACGTAGATGACATTATCTTCGGCAGCAAAAACACCAAGTTATGTGAGAAGTTTTCCCAGTTGATGCAGAACAAATTTCAGATGAGTATGATGGGCAAAATGACATACTTCCTTGGATTGCAAGTTGACCAGTCGGCTGAAGGGATCTTCATCAGTCAGAAGAAGTATACACAGGATCTTATCAATAAATTTTGTCCGGAGAGACGTAGTCTCTAACGATTCCTATAAGCACCACTTCTCAATCACTCTTGATGAAGAAGGAGATCCTATCGATCCAACTGCTTATAGAGGGATTATTGGGTCACTACTGTATCTAACTGCCAGTAGACCCGATATATCTTATGTTGTGGGAGTGTGTGCAAGATTCCAGGTGAATCCCAAGAAGTCCCACATGGAAGAAGCTAAGAGGATTGTGATATATCTTAAAAAGACAAAGTCTTTAGATATCTGGTATCCCAAAACTGATGGAATCATGCTGAATGGATTTTCTGATTCAGATTTTGGAGGCTGCAGAATTGATAGAAAGAGCACAAGTGGAACCTGTCAGTTTTTAGGTCATAAACTGATTAGCTGGTTCAGCAAGAAGCAACATTCGGTGGACACGTCAACCATTGAGGCTGAATATGTAGCAGTAGCCAATTGTTGTGCTCAAGCGCTTTGAATAAAGCAGCCGCTTAAGAATTATGGAATAGAAACTGGATGTGTTCCCATTTACTGCGACAATAACAACGCAGTTTGTATTTCGAAGAATCCAGTTTTACACTCCAGGATAAAGCATATTGATATTCGTCATCATTTCATTCGAGATCATGTCGAGAAAGAAGATGTCTCGGTGGAATACATTAAGACGGAGGACCAGTTGGCGGATATCTTCACCAAACCGCTACCTGAGGCTCGTTTCAAAGAGTTGTGCATCAAACTAGGTCTTCTAGAGTTTGATGAAATTGCAAAAAAGAGATGAAAACTGATTTGATGCATAACAGTAGTTTATTAGTTAAGCCAATTGCATTATTTTTTAGACAGTTTACTCAACGTTGAAGATAAAGCAAAAGATTTCATTCATTAAGATGAAAATGAAGGGACAAGTCACCCTTAGATCTAGTCAAAAGCTACAAAGGAAATGTTTACAAATTTAGAAAAGATTGCTTGACAATCAGGGGATGAGCGCCCAGTTGGTCGGATGAGAGGGGTAGTAATCAGATCCAACCAGATTTGAAGGACCATCTTTGAGATAAGGGTTCCTCCTCTCAAGGAGCCAGCTCAGCTGCATACCATAAGGGATAGTGACTTCCGGCAGATTTTGAAGAGCCCTCTTCAGGTGATCAAAGACGAACCTTGCCCAGTCGACCTCACCTTGCTCCTCAGACACCATCATTGTCTTCCAGACAGGTGGCGTAAAGTTAGTTTCCAGGAGGGGATTGCAAACCACCATCTGGTTAATAACATCGAAGGACACCTTGTAGATCGGCCTGAGGAATCCACATGGCGCAGTCGGATGGAAGCTGATGTTCCCTGCTCTCCAGTCCCGCCAAACTGACCACTCCGGCACTGTCTCCTCCACCCGATACTCCATGACCGGCCTTCCTCTGTGAGGCAGCTCGAATGCTTCTGCAAGGTAGTCAACTGTCAGGTTGAACTCCACTCCATTCAGGATAAACGAGATCTCCATGTCAGTAACTGTGACATTGTAGGTTACTACCTTGAGCAAGTCCCTGTGGAAGGAGCAAGGCTCGATGGTCACAAAATGTTCCAACCCACTCACCCACAGATTCTCCATCACCTCATTATACACAGCAGGAGTTCTCGCATATTTTGCAAACAGCCCTTGAATATCAAGGATCTTGTTTCTTTGAACGGTGATCCTCGACAGGTCTTCCGGAATATTCCAAGGAGCAGCCATTTTTTTTTAGAACTTAGAGAATTGAAGAAGCAAAGAGCTTAAAGGAGATGATATCCAATACCTCGTTGAAAGGCCTTTTATAGACAGATTTGTGAATGAATCAAAAGGGCAACAGGTGAATTCAATGCAGGAAAAGACTCTTTGTGACCCAGAGTCAGAGATGTCTAGTCGACATTCATTGCTCAACCACTGCATCAGGTCACCCAAAGAGACATGCTGTCAATGGGTCTAAAGGCTAGGCTCAGAGTCCATAAATGGTCACGCCGATGATGTACGGTCTTCTAGACTTTGCATTAAACCCTAAGGATGGATTCGTGGAACTGAGCAATCTAAAAACTGTTACAACTGGTTAAGAAGGCGATCAATTTTCTTTTTCTGCGCAGTTCTAAGGAGGGAACAGTTTCTCATAAAGGAAGGCGATGAACGGTTTCAACAGTTTGCTAAAGCAAGTACATAAGGAAAACTGTCATTGGTGGTAGGCGCAAAATTTGAATTTGCCAGATTAGTCGACTGAAAGCCACATTTAATGCTAGCCTGAGTCATGGCAAGTAATGCGGAGCCATGTCGCCTCACCCACGTGCATCTTGGATGCCACGATAGGATAGGAACAGACGCCATTTACGTCAGCCTTCGGTGAAGTCGTTGATCAAATAAAGTGGGTTTTCATCCCAGCTGTGGATTCCAATTGATCAAAACCCCACTAAACCCTATCGATCATTGTCTTTCACAATTGTCACTCTGTGATTTTTTTTCAAATCCGAGCGCCTTCAACTCTTTATACCCTCAATCAACTACATTGCTCTCAATTACCATAGGTAAAAAGAAGCAGGCCCACAAAGATGGAAGTCCCAGCACTTCCGATGACATAGAGCCAGTTACAGACACAAAAGAGACGCCACATGTCGATCTAGTCCGAATCATGAGAGACGATGTTCTGTCTTACGGAATCGACAAAAGGTATCTTCGAGCATCGCAGGTCACTAAAGAAAAGATTTTGAACTAGAGAGAGATTGGGTCAATCTATAAAGACGAAGATCGTCAAGGAGCTAGTTAAGAAACTCACTAAGGAAAATCTGCTATGATTTTTGACAGCATCCCCCAGAAGATTTAAACCCCATCGCGTTGCTGAGTTCTACGAGCACGCAGTAATCGACAAGGATCAAAGATTCTTCACGACGAAGGTCATGCAGAAAGATATAAGGGTTGACCCTGATATCATCGCCGAATACCTTCATCTACCCAAAGCTGATGTTCATATTGCCACTTATCTGGAGAAAGACAAAGAAGCGAGGAAGAAACACTGGAATGCGTGGAAGAAGGATGATATCAAAGGACCTTTCAAGAGTGCTACAAAGGTCTCCGAATTGAAGCCATTTTACAAAATTCTCAGCAAGATTGCCATTCAGATGATTTACTGCGGCGTTGGATCCTTCTCCGAACTGAGCCAGCCCAAATACGCCTTGATGATGGCTCTCGGAAATCTTCTAGGTGGAAACTGGGATGAGTACATCTTTGAGCGACTATTGGAGAATGCAAAGAAGAACGCTGTCATTGAAGAAAAAGGAAAGTTCTCTTCAAATGTAAGTTTTGGCTTAAAGCTCAGTTACCTTATAGAAGGGTTGCTAGGTCGCAACAGAAAAGGAGAAGACCTTGTGCCATCAGATTTCGTTCCGCCTAAGGATCCAGTCTACATCTCACTCCAAGGAGATAATGGAGACGATAGTGGAAACGATGGTGATGATGAAGGAGATGACAGTTTTGACAAGAAGACGGTGGATATTATGACAGAAGAAAACTTTCTTATCATTCCACCAGCTATAACTGCCGCAGGTGCCAAGAAGCCGAGAAAAGTTGGCACCTCAGGTTCAGCAAAGAAGCCCAAGGGAACTACTTCCTCAGTTCCAGACAAGAAGACAGAATTTATAGACTTGGCAGGCGAAGAGCATAAGACAAGGAGGAAGAGAGACAAGAAGCAAACGCAAATTAAAACCATTCTCGAAGGAGAATTGCTACGTGTCGAGAAAGGAAAAAGAAAAGCCGCTGAAGAACAACATACCAAGAAAAGGAGGGGAGCTGCTTTCGAACTATCCATGTTCACTGCAAAGAAGAAGCTCTGGTTTGATGAACCTCCTAAAGGTGTTGGTCAATCTTCCAGACCAAAAGAGCAAATCTTGAATCCAGACATCATGTCTGATGAAGCATTTGAATGTCTGCAGCTTGATGCTCTTGATATTCATTCAACGAATGAGCAAGCAGATTTTGAGAAAATGTTTTGCAACTCATCTAATTCAGAGAAGACCACATCACAAAGGCCAGTATATCCTGAAGATGGCCACACAGTGTCAGAATCAAGCGATGAAGAGGTCTTCACTCAAACAGTTGTAAAAGGAGACGATCCCTTCCTGGATTTAGGGGGAACTGCTCATGGGGATATCTCAGCAGAAACTGCTGATCAAGGCAGAGAAGAATCTACTCTAGAGCACATTCGACGATGGATAGTTGAATGTCAAGCCGCACTGGATGCATCACGTCTTGTGCAACTTAAAGCAACAGTCAAAGCTAAAGAATACAAAATGATTCTATCTTAAATGAAAGAAGCAGAAGAGCGGGAGCTAGAGAGATTGAGAAAAGAAGAAGAAGAAGAACAGTTAAAGAAAGCCGATGAAGAGGACTTGGCTCAAGCAATCCTACTCTCTCAAGTGATATCTCTTGCAGAAATTGCCGAGAAAGTTGTCGAGCTCGTTCGTGAACGACAGTTGAAATTGCTTCTCCAACAACAGTTTCAGCAGTTATTCCGAATGAAATCTGCTGAAGAATATTCTGTCACGAAAGCTCAGAGAATTTGCGAAGAAGAAGAAGAAGAAGAAGAAATTCAAAGATTAGACCGCGAAGATGAGCAAAGAAGACTTGAGGCAGAACAAAAGAAACGAGAAGAAGAGGCAATTGTTGAGCTAAAAAGAAAGCAAGAAGAAGAAGCAACAGCTGAACTGAGAAGGAAAGAAGAAGAAGCAGCAGCTACTGAAGTCAAAAGAAGAGAAGAAGAGACCGCTGTAGAAAAGGCAAGAAATGATGCAACAGCAGCAGCAGCAGTGATCACTGATATTTCTACCAGATTAATTGCAAATATAGTGGTCAAATAAATTTATAATTCGAATGTCGAACCCACAGAGAAAAGATATGCGAAATAGTCCTATGTACTAAAACACAGTTTCAGATTAATTGTTTGAGTACTTCAAAATCAGGTTTTGTTTATTAAACTAGGCAGAGAAAATTAAATATAAACTTAAATTAAATAAAATGAAACACAAATCCTAGGGAAGAAATCTTA
>JAPKLW010000125.1:20280-91444 GCA_026898455.1 Plectranthus barbatus | reverse complement strand
GCTAATTCAAAGCTCTATCCATTCCAATGCGCCAATAGCCCGAATTCCTTGTGTGGAAAAATCCTTCACTACTACTCTTGCACGTCACTGCTTTCGGAACGGAATTTCGGTGAATTCGACCTCAAACCTGCAAAAATACACCACTACAAGCGCAATACCCTCTAGAGTGATTCATGAAATAAAAATAACTAAAACAAATGAAAATGCAATGAAAAATAAAGATAAATCAAACCAATAATGAGAGAAAATATGAACTCATCAAGCAGCAGCCAAACAAAAAAAAGAGGAAGCAACCAGCAGAGCTCATCATCAACTGGAGTTGTATAATGCTACATCTCAGAACCAAACCAGCGGAAACTCGAGAGCACTCGTCGCTTCTGAAAGACCATTGTCTCCTAACCCGTGTGGCTACGCCTCATCTAACCCCTGATGTTATGAGACAGGAGATAAATTAACAGATCCTTACAATTTTTGATTTTGTCAAAAAGGGGGAAGAGATGAGAAATGAACAAGTGAAGCTGCAGTTGCAGTTGATGGAGAGATAAAATGAGCAGATCAAATTGCAAATGGAGCAAATGCAGCAAGCCAGAGACCATGATAGGAAATTTATGATGGACTTAGCTAAAAGCCTTACCATGAAAGCTGGACCCTCGACCTCTGTTGCTACTTCAAAACCAAAAGACATAGACTCTTCAAACCAAGACAAGGACAAATCTCAGACGTAACTGGGTAACTTCTGAACTGTCTTGTATCTTCTTTTACCGCAGTTTTACTTTTCATGTACTTTTAATGATCACATATAATGAATGGTATAAAACTGTTGGTTTGAAGACAACTGCCCATTGTCTCTTACCTTTATTATTAGCTGAATTCACATGTTCCAGTGTGATCAGCATTTCTATCGCTCTAAATTGATGAATATTAATCAAGAAATATCTCTCCCATTCAGGGGGGAAGATCAGCTAGAGTAGGTCGAGTATGGAAGAAGCACAGTTCTGAGTAGTGTTAGATTTTCAAACTTTGTAAACTCAGAGCAATTGCATCTTCTTTTCGACTTAGAAGGTATGGTTTTGACAACATCAAAAAGGGGGAAATTGTTAGGTATTGATATGTAAATCCCACATTTAATCTTGATGTTTTGATGTGTCAAAACTGAATACCTAGGTCTAGAGTTATTAAATCTGTAATCCTTGTATAGGACTATTGAGTTGTAATAGCTAGACACGAAGCATTCAGCAAGAGAATTGTGAAGACAGTTCGTGAAGCTCTATGCGAAGAAAACTGTGAAGACAGTTCGAGAAGTCCTATGGAAGAAAAACTGTGAAGACAGTTCAAGAAGGATCACAGAAAACTGCGAGAGCTATTCAGAGTAATGAGCAAATTTACTAAGCATGCAGTTTGGAACTGCCAAGGACAAAACAACGCTGAAAACTATGGACACAGTTTTCGTGAATATATTATGGAAAAACCGTCGAGGGTATCTCACAGTTACAAAACTAGCGAATTCACACAGTTGAGAGCACGTGAAAAATAAGGAGCTAAAACAGTCGTAAAGAGCCTTGGAATCTCAATGATAAAGAACGTGGACTCAGACAGTTACAACTGGAGTCTAACATTGTTTGAGTCTGACACAACAAGTACAAAACTGTCTCAAAAAAAGCATGGTTGTGGTCAGAAAAAGGCAGAGGAGCAGGTCTGCAACATCAAAAAGTAAGGCCGCTGATTGGACAACGTCGACTTTGTTTCTACCGGCTACTTTTCAAAGTCTCACGTATAAATAACAGGAGGACCAGAGACAAAACAGAGATATACATATTCGTTTGATCACATTCAAAGCTTGTCGTTACTCTGCCGATTTTAAAGCACAAATACAGTTAAAGCTCTTAAGCGAGAAAGCATTAACTTCGTGGTTCATTTATTGAACACAAGGCTTTAATGCTTAACAAATCTTTAGAGATTCACCGTGTGACCTTGGTGTACACGAGGATTAAGTCTGTTGACATAGTCTATTTTCTGGGTGTTCCTACTTTTCAAGTAAGAACGCAGCAGCCTGACACTCTAGGGAGGTCAAGTTATCACGGGCTTTTGCCAACCTCTGTAAGTTCTTGGAAGAACTCAACCATCCACCTATCGGAGAAGGAGAAGGGAGGTTTTTCCTCAATCCATTTCCGACGACTGCCAGTTCTAAGAAGACTTCAAGGTGCCACCTGGCTTCGAGGAATTGAAGAAGGCGTGAAGAATAACTACCTGGGCGAGTGATCCAGTTTGCTGTGGACGGTGGTTTCTACAGCATTTGGCTATAGATTGTGAGGATTGTATCTTCATTACTTAGTGAATTTCTGGATTAATTTCTGAAGAGTGGACGTAGGACTTAAGGCTCTGAACCACTATAAATATCCTGCATCATTTACTGTTTTTATTTACTTTTCGCACAGTTTTCAATTGTTTTGAAACCTTCAACACTTACCTGAAAGTGTTAAAGTGTATAGCTGTTGATTGCATATAACTGTAATTACTTAACTGCTGGCTAACAAAAACTGTCATTTTAAAACTGTTAGTTAAAACTGAGTTGTAAAGTTTATACTGAACTGTCTGCGTTTAAGAGTGCAAATAATTGTTCTTATACTTCCGCTGCACATTATACGTACTTTGATCTGGGACCAACACTCGTGTATTCAAGGTCACACGGTGAATCACAGATGATTCAGTAAGCGAGAATGTGCCTCGTGTTCAATAAATGACACACGGATTTAATGTTGTTCACTTGAGAGCTTTAATGCTTTGAGCTTTAAATTCGGCAGAGTAATGGCAAGGTTCGTAAGTGTTGAAGTATTTGTCTCTCTGGTCCTTCTGCTATTTATAGTTGAATCTGTCGAAGTAGCCGGTAGAGACAATTGGAATGATGTCCAATCAAAAGCCATTCTTTTCTACTGTAGCAGACCTGCTCCTCTGCCTTTTCTGACCACTGACATGCATTTTGCAGAGACAGTTTTGTCTTGTTGTGTCAGACTCGAACAACGTTGTACTGCAGTCATAACTGAGTGTATCTTTGTTCCCTATCATTGAGTCTTCAATGCTCTTTATGACTGCTAGGCTCCTTGCTTTTCACGTGTTTCTTCTGCGTAAATTTGTGCTGGTCTGAAACTGTGATCGGCTCTCGACAGTTTCTCTATAAGAAAAATTATGTCCACAATTTTCATCGTTATTGCCTCCTTGACAGTTAAGAATTATCTGCACAGTTTTCTTCAGTCATATCTCCTTGAACTGTCTTCACAGTTTTCTTCGCATATAACTTCTTGAACTGTCTTCACTGTTTTCTTCACATATAGCTTCTTGAACTGTCTTCACAGTTTTCTTGATGCCTTTTGTTCGGATAGTTTTATCCTCAAAAATTGTTCCACAGTTTTTGGCTGTTTACCTCTTCTCGAACTATTACAACTCGATTATCCTATACAAGGATTACATGAAGTAATAACTTTAAGGACTAAACCTTGGTATACAACTTTTACACATCAAAACATCAAATTAAAGGTGGGATTTCTACATCAACACCTAACATCCTATAATTAATTTCTTCTTGATCAGACAGAAATACAATTGTTTAAAACTCTCTCTTCCTATTATTAGTTTTCACCTTTCGGTCCTTCAATTAATAACTAAAACCTATTCTAATTTCCATCTCTCGATCCTTCAATTGAAAATAGATTTGAAAAGTAAATCAAAGAGTTTAAACCAATTTAGGGTTTGAGTGTTTGAATCAAAACATGCACACATATAGAGAAACCCTAGAATCTGTTGAGGGTTATAGCCTAGCATATTAAAATCAGACATGAAAACATAAATTAAAGGATGCATTAAGAAAAACTTACGAAAAATAAAGTACAAAAATTAAAGGTTTGATACAGGTATCTTCAACTCTTGGAAACTTGAAAGTAAAAACCAGGATCCTCAAAATAATCTAAAACATGAGTTTATATAGTAGTAGGGTTAAGCCTTGAGGTCTTGAACTTCAGTGTTAAGTTGGATATGGTAATTTTGACTCAAATCTCGACCTTTAACTAAAGAAATCGTATTTCCAGATTTCAAAACCTTCGCGTCTACTGACACGAAGTTGTGTCGGTCGACATGGATCTCCCCACGGCGATCTTCTTGAGGTCGAAATCTTCTCACATCGGTCTCCTCTGCATCGACCGACATGAATCTGCGTCGGTCAATGCAGACTTCTTTTTCATGTGTCGACTGTCCTATATGTACATCGATCGATGCAAACTTCTTTTTCATCTTTTCATCAACTTTTCCCATTTTCTTGGTATTTTCCTGCAAAACTAAGCACCACAAGCATAACACCTCCTAAAATATACTCATGCTCAACTTATTAACTAAAACAAATGAAAATGCATAAAAGAAATAAGAAAATCTTTTGATAAGTGAGTAGAAATACAAGCTTATCATAGTGTAAATAAAAAAAACACAATGTTTGGGATCCAAATGCTCCTACATCCACTATCGTTCTTCATGAACGGAATTCACTATATCACTTAGTTACTTACAACTACAACTAATGATCTTCTCCAACGAGAGTCCTCTACTGACTCTAGAAGTAGGCCACAGTAGTTGGTTGAGCTTTACCGCAAGAGATCCACTTGGTAGGTTCTTCCTTCTGCTTCCTCGGTTATTTGTTCTTCCTCTGAACTACTCACAACTTCTAAACTTCAACTAGTTGTGGGTTTGAGTTCTCCACATAAACAATGATCGCATTGATGAGAACTGGAGCCTTCCTGTCCACTAGCAACGACCTCTGATAAACTTTGTCCATCAGACAGACACAAACCTCGTACTAAGATGTACAACAATCTCAAGTGCATATCACTCGGTAATCTTATGAAGAGCTTTAGAGAACAAGGTCTTCAACTGAGAGCATTTGTCTTATGTGTTGTGTTATGTTCATCCATTTTTGTTGTCATCATCTTTCTCTTTTCTTTGTCTTCATCAATCATCATTACTGTTTTTTTCTTTTCTTCTCTTTGGATATTTATAGTCTTTTCTTAAAATAGATCTATTGTAATTTGAGTTGAGACAAATCATCTCCTTTGGCAGGTTTATGTTAGTACAACTCTGATGTCCGACTCTCCAATGGTCTAAATTTGAGACTCATGATTTGACATAATTCATCAGCCAATTCTCCGTCAGTTAATTTCATGTCTTCTTGCTTTAGTTGTTGGTTCCTCCAAACTGTAAGTTGAGCTCTTTTTGATTGGTATGCTCTTTTGCGTGTCAATTTCTTTTCTCTCACAGGTCAATTATCCTACGTGTCAGTTTCTCTTCTCTGACAACTTCATCTTTAGTTGTGGATGATCTTGATTTCTTCAAATCGATTCTTCAAGTTGTCGATTGACTGGTCCTAAACTATTACACTCAACAAACTTATGTGATCATTTAAAAGATTGTTCCTAAGTTAGTTTTATACATACATCATCTGCCTTATGATTCCTAACATATATCAAAACTCTATAATTCCCATCATTTAGTGATGCTCATTTATTAAATGAACTAAAATTGAGTTTTATAATATTCGACTATGAATATGATAGCTAAAATTAGTATGAAATATATAATTATTGACTTTATCAAATAAATATTTTCATAAGAGTATCAAATATGAACATTTTTGTAATTATAAGAAAAATGAAATTGAGTAAAATATGATATTTCTTGGAATAAAATAATTTTTATTTCAAAAAAATATAGATATATTATCTACAATCTAAATTATATTATATACAATCTAAATTTAAAAAGTTCATTCATACTAAGTTAATAAATTTTAAAATATTTGATAGAAACCTTAAAGCTCAATTTAATAACAAATAAGTTGAACTTGAGAAGACTTATTAAAGATCAATTTCAAAGGTGTTAGTGTTCCATCAACATCAAAATCAAAATCAAAATCAATTCTACATTCAATTTTGAGCTAGAGATTCTCTGAATTATACTCGACTTAAGTTGCAATTATACTCTTAAATAGACCTAAATTGTGTATATGCACCAAACTATAAATAAAAATACTTTACTAAATACAATCTATTTTATTATTATTGAAAGTTGTTGGCAAGTATATTTAAATATAGCAATAATAAATTTTTTTGTATGGATGATGGAAAGAGTGCTAAGAAACTAGACTAAATATGAATTTTGAGTGTGGATGAAATTTACTGTTTTTTCTATTTTTTTAATGCTAAGTTTTAACATAAAACCTCAATAATTATAAAATAAATTTCCACAATTATAAAATGCAAAACTTTTTTAATTGTTTTTCACATAAAATAAATATAACAAACAATCATAAAGTTTGCTTTCTTGAAGGAATATCTTTTTTAGATCCAGAACATTTATGCTATAATTATACAATTTTTAGATTTTATTTATAACTTCTAAACTTTTATAAAATTATTTCATAATTATAAAATTATGCTAAAATCTGTAATTATTATTTTTTTTTAAAAAAAAAGCAGTAAATTTGATCTGTGTCCATCTATATTTTTGCTCGTTCTTCGCTTCCTTTCAAATTCTACCTTTCATCCTTAAACCCTACTCTTACTTCCGATTACTGACTCTAATGGGGAAAGAGGGAGAGCTTTGGGACGATTCTGCCCTAATCAAAGCCCTCGATCATGCCATTTCCAAATACAAGGCACTCCTCTACCTTCATATTTCATACAGGCTCACGCACGCACATACACACATGTTTGTATCAATGGCTTTCCTTTACTCAATCCAATTATTTTGCAGACGATGCATTTAAACTGCGGCGAGAAGGCTATTGATGATGCCGAGGAAGATGCACCTGCTGCTGAATCTGATAATCAAACCACTGAGTATGTGCTTCTACCGGTATTTTCAGTTCTGATTTGTTTATGGCTTCGTGTGAAAAACTTGAGCATTAACGTATGGAGAATAATTGAAGCCTAAGCGTTTTAGATAGGGTAATTGCCTTAACATAATGAGCTTTGCACTTTTTTGGGGGGTTTGCACAATGCGCACATTTTGAAAACTTGGTTTAAATATTTGAAAACGTAATTTTGCCTTTGTTTTGGTTTTTGCAATTGCACATGTAGGTGTAGTAGTACCAACTACTTATTGATGAAATCATTAAGGCATTTTACCTCATCTTTTACATATAAGAAAGAGGATTTTCAAATGCGTTGAGTAATGTCTTATCTGAGAAATATTGGAGATCAAAGGGCAATATCATATACATAAACTTATGGAAGGGGAGTTTTACTACATAGGAAAGGATATGCCTCCACTGTTAAAGCTGAGCTGTTTGTAATTCTGTACGATTTTAGTCTTGTTGATTGCATGTTAGACAAGCTCTTCTCTCATAGACAAAATGTAGGACTATTGAGCTCCATAAGTGTTTTCCGTATGATGCCAAATATATTGTTCTGGACTATCCGTGTATGTTTTCAATGTAACTGAAAGTCATTTAAGACTCAGTCCTCACCTTATTGAGAGAGAATTTTCCCTTAGTCTTCTTATTAAAAAATTCAGTGATAATTTTGTAATGATGAATTCCAAGGAGAGTTTCTTCTAATTTCGGACTTAATAACCCACCCATTCATTTTGTCATAATGGATTGTTGGTTCATTGATTTCTTCTATGAACATCAAATCTGCATGTATATGCCCCATTGTTTTGTTCTTTCAGTTTTCTACTTAGCATGGGCATGATACATTTATAACTGCAACTGCAAAGAAAATGAGAGATTGTCATCAATAACGCATTGATGCTAATTATCTAGTTATCTATCTATATGTTGATGAAGATATGTGCAGAATGATGATAACCTTTCCTGTAGGCTGGAAACCACAACAAACATCAAGGATGTGGCTGAAATTCTCAAATGCAAGGAAGAATCTCCTTCCGAGTTGCATTCTTCTGCAAATTGTGTTGGTTTTTCCAGTACTCAAGAGCACAATGTTCCACCCACCAATGACATTCCTGCTACTAAACCAGTTTCCGCAGCTGAACACACAGTCTCAGTTGATTTAAAATATCAAAATGAGGCAACATGCTATTCAGATGGCTCAGAAGAATATAGCAAGCTGTTGAACAAATATTATGAGATTGAGAGTCAGAGGCAGCATCTTCTTCAGCAACTTAGCCAATACAGTGGTTGGAACTATCAATATCCCTTTTCTAGTACATCCACTGCAGAAGAGTATCCAATAAATGTTCCTCAACCTTATGAAACTGTATTTTGTCACTGTCCATATGGATGTCAAAGTTGGGTTGTTCCATGCAATTCATCAGGTGCTGCTTGTTCTGGTGGTAATCATATTGATACAACTTATCATGCTGAAGATTCTCAAAATGGGAATTCGGGGTCTCAGAAGGATCCTGGTTTCGTTAACACGGCAATGGCGGTTGCTGAAAAAGCACTGGCGTTGACAAAGCAAGTAAATAAAGGTGAGGATTTCCATACATCTGAGATTTATTCTCATTCTTTGAAGTGTGTGTGGACTGTCAAGGTGGGGCAATGGTGTTAATGTTTTCAATTAAGTGGACTAGTGAAGTATCTGAATAATTCCTTTGAGAAGTTATGAGATGTGATACATGCGAATTGTTGGAGCTCCAAAGTTTAAGTTTCTGTCTCTTGAATTGCGGGCTACTATTGGATTATACAGTAACTTGGATATTCTATATTTTACTTTTAAGAAGTTTTCTAATATGAAATCAATATTGATAGTAGTCAAGTCATCTCAAATTTGAATCACTTTAAAGTCTTGGTAACACTGTTGTTCAATTCAAGATCCATAAACTGAAGCAGGGCCTTTCATGCCATTGCTAGTTCTAAGGATCATTTTTAAAAACTTTATGCTTCATTGTGTTGTCATAACACTGCATTCTAGATCAAAATTTCTCAAATTCAAATAGGAAAACTAGAAAAAGCTACTGCATAATAATTATAACGAAAGCTACCTGTTTCTATTCTTCTTCAGGTGAGAATTTTACCTTGTTAGCAAATGAATTATTTATTACCTTAAATGGATCATTCTTCCTTTGATGACCTGTTTTCAATTAATACCATCTATGTCTAAGTTTTCCCTTCAGCTCTTCTAATTATTTTGGTTAATAAAGCTAAAAAAGCCACATACTCAACATGAGTTATAAGCTCAATGGAAACAGGGCAGTATGAATATATGCATTGATAAGTTGACGACGTAGTTTGTATTATTTATGACCAGGTATAAAATTTGGGATCTACCGACTACCGCTGATGCATTTTCTGAATATGGATTTATGACATATAAAGTATTAAAGTTTCTTTTGCTCATTCAAACTGGAAATAATTGATGTGGGATTTGTTTTCCTTTAGTTTTGCTCCTTTTGATTTAACTCCTTGATGTTTTCATTTATTCTATTCAAAACTTCACATTGAAGGTTAATATTTTTTATTGTTGTAATTCATATATGTCTTGCTGCACTCTTTAATTTGGTTGGTGAGTTTACTAAAATCATGTGATGAAAATATTCCTCCTGAAGTTGGCTGTTTGATAATTCTAAATTATTTGGATCTATTTGCCTTAGTGGGTTGAGACTTTAAATGGTAGATCATAAGCTTATAACCAATGTTATTGGCATTTTAAGTAGTGTGCTTTCTTATCTTCGGTGAATTTCAGGGACCGACAAACAGCTGGACATGGAAATTGGGCAACTTTCTGAAAGCAAGTCTGCTACAGATCTTGAAGTGGTTCTAAATGCCTGGTATGCTGCAGGCCTTTACACTGGAAAGTAAGTATGGATACGCTTAACATTTCATAGACGATTCTAGAAATGTTTTCTTTCCTAATCGTTACCTGTTATAAGTGGATGCACTATGCAGTAGAACTATTGCATGTAAAGTTTGGAACAGATACAAATATCTGTTCGACTCTTATCATTTTCTTTCTTGTCTGATTTCTCTTTGCTTGCTATAGTGACTTAATGCTTGTTTGTTGACTTAACATATGCAAGTTGAGAAGCTGGTCTATAATCTGTGTGTATATATTATTTGTTCCAAACCATGGTCAAGGCTTGAGGATTGACCCCATTTATATGCACATTTATGTGGATCCTATGTGGAATGTCGTAACAATCCAACTCTTTTTAAGCCGAACGTCCTCAACAGATGCACCCCGGGCAGCATTTCATACCAAAGTCCACATCCAGGTGTCAACCTTGCTAACCCCTTTCCTTGTAGTTCCAGGTGGCAGGTTGGATCAAATCATATGTAACATATGTGGGGGGTGTCAACCTTGGTAACCCTTTTTCATGTAGGTCTGGGTGTCTGGTTGATCGAATTATTTTTAACATATGTGAGAGCACTAACTTATCCCCAAAACCATGGTCAACGAGAATTTGCCCTCACTTATATGTCGATCCACAGTATCCTGTGTATCCGATGCGGAACATTATTATATTGTAGTTGTGCTGCAGTAGTAGTAAAATATCATGTTTCGCTGGTTATAGTACTTAGCAAATCTTTTGACCTTCGAAATTTGGTTTTGGAGATTCGAGTTGATGTATCTATATCTTCATTAAGATTTACATTATGTTGTTTGTGATGTAGGTATCTTTCTGAGCAGTCGTCGGATGGGAGAAAACAAGGTGAAAGTGGTGTATGATCAATTGAAGCAGAAAACAGGTTCCCTTTAACATGAGAAAGTGGAGCTTTGATGCAATGCTTCTATTGTTTCTTCATTTCAACTCTTTTTTCTGGGCCATGACCAAATTATTGCTTAAATAGATTGTGAATATCAGTTCAAAATTGGAGATGAACAAAGATTGATTGCTCTTATACGCTATATCTACTTGTGGCAGCAGATAGGGTGACCACAAGTCAAATCGAGTAAAAAAATATCATGCTCGAGCTCGATTCGACCATGCTCAAATTTTCAAGTTCGAGCTCGACTCAGTACCAAAATCGTCAAAGCGCAATAGGGCTTGATTTTTTTAAATTTATTTTGAATTTTAATATAAATTTAAATTATTTATTGTTTAATAATAAATTTAGGAATATGTTTTAAGTTATATTAAGCTCAATAAGACTCGTGAACTATTAAAATTTAAATTATTTATTGTTTAATAATAAATTTATGAATAAGATTTTAAGTTATATTAAGCTCGATAAGACTTGTGAGCCTTGTTCGACTCGATATCGATAAGGCTCGTGAGCTTATTGAATCAAGTATAATGTAGCTCGAGCTTAACAACGACTTGAATAATTTGAGCTTGACTTGTATAATATTGAGTCGATTTCGAATTTTTTTTAGCCAGACCCTGAATAGCTCACCAGCTGCCTTAGTGGCAGAATATTATGCAAACCTCTTTTGTTATTTAAATAACATGAAAGCCCTAAACTCGATACAAATGATGTTAAGTTCAATTAAATCAATTTTAATAATTTAAAGATTTAATTAAGGTAAATAGAATGTTATTTTGTTAATGTATTCCTGTCATAATATGATAGTCAGATTTGCTTTATGTTGGGCTAATTATAAATTATGAGAATATCGATTGTTAGGATTTTTTATAGAGAAATCCTTCCTTATTTTTTGTTGTTTTGGTGGGTCAAAAGTTGTAAGTCATCTTAGTCAGTTTTTCAAGTTTCTAGAGTTCTAAATTATAATCTTTGTATAGGATCAAATTGAGATGTAATAGAACTTAGGCTGAAGACCGAGCAAAGGAGAATGCTCGAGAACTTACTATCACCACGCCTAGCCTTGACCTAAAAACTGTGTTGGAGTACTCAGTTTAAGGTCTGTCCATACTGACAAGGAGAAGTCAGTACGAGGGATTTCCCGAACTGACTAAGGAGAAGTCAGTTCAAGGGATTTCCATACTGATAAGGAGAAATTAGTATGAGGGCGTTTTCCATTCCATACTAACTATGGATAGTCAGTATGAGGGTTTACCATACTAACCCTGGGAAGTCAGTATGAGGCAAAGTTGTACTGACTTTTAATAGTCAGTATCAGAGCCTCTACCTTTAAAGAATGAGCTATTCGAAAATTATCGAAACTCAGTCAGACTCAGGCATTCATACATGCCCAAGTCAGTACGAGGTTATCTAAACTGGGATTCCTCGGGCTGAAAAGAAGTCTGACATAAAGTTAGTGTAACGTACACTGATGCTGCAGAGCAAAGCAGAAAGGAGACCTAAGACATGGGCTACGATTGGACAATATAATCCATGAGTCTAACGTCTGAATTTATAAGTCTAACGGATAGAAATTCAAATTGTCATAGGTCTTCCTCTATATAAAGGTCAAACCTCCCAACCTTAACAGGTTATGAACACAACGAACTATAACAAAATACAAAGGGCAATTTCAGACCATCTATTTCTGCCAAACTCTCAGAGTTTCCGTATTTTCTAACACGAGACTTGAGTCTCCGACTCAAGTTACTCACCGTGCTAACTTCTCTTAGCACGAGGATGAAGCCCTTCTTGGTGAATATATTTTTCTGAGATATATTCATAGCAGTCAGTTTCCTAGTTTGGGATTCTGATTCTTACGGGCGTATGTCAACCACCTGAGTTCTGGGAAAAACAAGTAAACATCCAACCACCGGGAAGGAGGCTACAGGGTGCGTCCCCACTTCAACCTGAAGACTGAGTCTGCAAAGAGTTCCTAGGCGAGTGCCACAGCTGACCGGAGGACGGAGGTGCCAACGGACTGTGTATAGATCGTAAGGAAACTTGTATTAACTTAGTGAATTATCCAGACTTTGGTATGAAGAGTGGATGTAGGATATAGAGGTGGCCACAGGCCGGTTCCGGTTCGGAACCGCCGGTTCGGCGGTTCCAGAAATGTGGAACCGGAACCGGCCCTTGAAAAAATGGTTCCGGTTCCAATTCCACACGGTTTTGGTTCGGAACCGGCGGTTCGACGAATATTTTAATTTTTTATTTCAGTGACACGTGGCGCTCTCTGATTCGTCGATTTTCAAATTTTCAAAAATTTATCCCGCCGGTTCAACGGTTCGTACCGGAATCGCCGGTTCGGAACCATTTTTTTATTTAATTACTTTCCGACAGTTCGGAATCGCCAGTTCCGGTTAAAACCTTGAACCTGAATCAGCCCGTCGAAAAATGGTTCCGGTTGCGGTTCGGATTCGTGAACCACCGGGCGGTCCGCGGTTCAGGTGCGGTTCCGGCGGTTCCAGTTCCAAGTGGCCATCTCTAGTAGGATATTGAAATCCGAACCACTATAAGTTTTGTGTGTTCTTTACAACTTTATTTACATATTGTTCTGTTTTTATGTTTCGCAAACTGACTTTGAAACCTTCAATAAAAGTATTGAAGAGTATTAACTGTGAAATTGACTTAACCAGGACAGAACTAAGCTTAAGTCTTTCAAACACACAAAAATGACTATACTCTGTTTTTGCTAAACAAGTGCAACTGTCATATTTGCTTCTGCTACACAATCTTGCACTCTGATTCCGGGACCAACATCTACCAAATTAAGTTTCATATTATTATGGAAAATAAATATTTTTAAGTTAACTCTAATATTTCTATTTTTGAGTTATATCTTACATATTTTTCACATAACTATATTCAGGTGCATCAATTGATAAAATATATGTAACATAATAATTTACACGAGTGTTTAATTTTTTGGTTCGGTGGAGACGAGAGCAAAACGATAGAATAATTAAAATAAGTGCTTTTTTATTTTTTTAATTTGTCAAATATCTTTATTTAAGTATTTTAAAATACAAATAAATATGTTTTCATCATAAATTTAAAACAAACTTAATGGTTTGTAATATAATTGAGAAAGGTAACAATAGTTTGTAATATATTTGAGAAAATTATAATAATTTGTAATATATTTGTATGCTAACGTGAAATTTACAAATGCTATTGTGTCATCGGGGAGGCTATATCAACTATTTTTCGCCGAAAATTTGTTCCCGTCATAAATTTGGAACAAATTTGAAAGTTTGTAATATAATTTGATAATATGTATAATTTATAATATATTTGAGAAAAATATTGATGCTTTTTCCTTATTTTGGTTAATCCACAAGTTCAAGTTAAATTAACATCCCTAATTATTACTACCTCCGTCCCACTTCATTAGTCCATCTTTCCTTTTTCGTCCGTCCCATTTAATTGTCCATTTACCTAAAATGGAAAGTTAATCTCCACTCACTAATAAAATACTCATTTCCTCTATCTCTACTCACATTGGTTATTGTGTCAAATCTCAAGGGGACTAATCAACCGGGACGGAGGGAGTATATATTTTTGTAAAATAAGTCTTAATTGACAAGTAAACTCCCAACCTTTTTTCTTAAAAATTAGAATACACAATTTATAGGAGAGGAAGTGTTTTTTTTTTTTAATAAGAATACAATTATTAAACTCACACACCAAAAAATTGACCTCTTAGTTCAGACAAGGTACTTTTATCACTACACTCCGAGCGAGGAGACAATATTCCTTCAATTATTCAAATTTGTAATTAATTAATTATAAACAAAATACTTAACGATTCGGCTTTGAGGTTAGGACTCAATTCTAAACATTGTATATATTGTCGTGATGCCTTTCAATCATAGGCGGCTCTATATGTACTGAAAAGTGTATTTTATTATGAGCAAAAATGAAATAGCCATTTTGGCTATAACACATATCAATTTTAGCCATTTTTATGTATGTGTGTCGAATATAGCCAAAAGTACAATATGTCATAACTTTTCAGGTTTTTGGAATTTGAGATTTGACAAAAGAATTTAAAAAAATGAGAAATACATATATATGTCGAGGGACCGATTGCGATCATGTCTTTTTTTCTGAAAATAATTTATCAAATAATTTCGAGAATTTTTTAAAAAATTTAAAATTGCCGATAGGGACCGATAGCGACCCGATAGCGACCACGAGTGCGACTCGCTGACAGCGAGTTAAACCGAGTTAGTGGCCGACACGGTAGCTACCACGATTGCGACCGATAGCTACCGATAGCGACTCGGTCAAAGAAATTTAAATAAATATTAAATATATTCAAAACCCTAAAATTGGTCCCCCCCTTCATTTTCGACGAAAACTATCCCCTTCCCCCTCGTTCTCAATCGCTGTCGACAGCGACCCATTCGGCACCCCCACCGCCACCGCCTCCGCCGCCGCCTCCGCCGACACCGCCTCCGCCGTTGAGCCGTAGTTGAAAGCCATGGCTGAGGTTAATTCCTAACTTATGCCCTAATTTATTTCATGAAATTCGTGTGTTAATCTTGTAGCAAAATTGTAGCCGAATTGTGATAAATGCTGAATTATTTAATTTCGTTGAATATTTCGTTGAATTATTTAATTTCGTTGAATAAATTCGTGTGTTAATCTTGTGCAAGATTGTGATAATTGTAGCCGAATTGTGATAAATTGTAGCCGAATTGTTGAATAATTGTTTTGTTAATTTCGTGTGAATGATTTTGCTCATTATTTAATCTATGAATTTTAATTTATTTTTTGTTTATTAGGGTAATTGTTGAATTATTATATATGTGGTTTAGTAGGAAGATGTAACCGTGCATTTCACACTTGAAATGTCTTTTTTATTTATTCGTTTATTTTAATTATATGTGTAGATTTAATTGTTTATTTGAAGAAATTGTTTTGTTTTTTGATTTAATGGTTATTTGGAATTTTTTGTAGTTTTTAGGTTTAATTTCTAATTATTTAATTGTTATGGTATTATATGTGCAGATTGAATGGATTAGACGTGAGTTACATGGTGCTTCTAGTAAAATAAACTTATACACTAAAGTTTCGGTATTAGATCGCATAGATGTAACATTACGGTCTGTAGGAGGGGAACAGTTTAAGAATGGACCTTTTGGGAACTTATTAAATTGGAAAAAGCAGGGTCCAAGTGCATCTCAAGCACTTTTAGAATTATTAAGTTACCAAATTAGATCTCCTAACCCATCTGAATTATGGTTTTTAATTGGTGGTCAGCCTATTAGATTTTCAGTGACGGAGTTTGCCCTAGTGACTGGTTTTATGTTTGGATCTAGTAGTTTTGATGTTGCTGGACATTATGACCCATCTAGTACTACAGTGTATGTACAGTTTTGTGGTTCTAGGTCTATCACTGCGAGGGATTTGTTAGGCCTATTCAAGGATAAGAGAGTAGATACAAATAGACATGACTTGTACTTGAAGGTGGCTAATCTACTAGCATTATGGTACTTCGTACTTGGGTTTGCGGAGATGCGCAAGATTGAGCCCTGGATGTATGAATTAGTTGATAGGTGGGATATTTGGTGTGGATTTCCATGGGGTGCATACGCGTATCAGTCTTTACTTCATTATATCGCGTACGTTCCCACCACAGTTGCAGAACTTGGTCAAAGCTTTCATCTCGGTGGAGCGATCTGGGCTTTGCAGGTAAATTATTATAACTTTTATTGCTTCATTGTTGCGAGATAATTTTAATTAACTAGGACATTTAATTGTGTAGGTGTGGTCTTACGAGGCCATTCCGAAGCTGGCAGCTGAATGTTGTACAGTCAATACGCCGATTGTCTTTCCAAGATTTTTGAATTGGAAGTTTAGCAGGCCAGAGGTTAAGAATTGGAGTACTTTTTTTGCTGATCCGAATGTAAGTAATTTCGATAAATATTTTTAGATTTTTAAATATATTTACTTACAATTGTGTTTCTTATTGCAGCTGGCATCCTTGCCTTTTTTATATGCTTCTGCTGACGAGGAGCGCACTGCATATTATTTGTCTAGTCAGCAAGAGAATCCCATTGGCGTTGCATTTCACATGCCTGAGAATCCAGTACGCCCAATCAGAAGACGAGATGATGGTCTCCCTGTTCTGTTTCGTCGAGCAACCCATGCAGGAGGAAGTGGAGATGGTGATGAGGGGCGACATGATGATGAGGGGCCTCATGCTGATTTAGGGTCTACTGCTGGTCATGAGGATGTACGGCATGACGATGATGATGATCAGGGTCAAAATGTGAGTGGAGGGCCTCGTGAGGGAGGACATGAGGAGCCACATGACTCCAGAGGATCTCGTAGGCGCAGTCGTTCGACCCGACATGGTTCTTCATCCAGTGGGTCCTCTGGTGATTCTAGGAGATTTCGTGGATCACGGAGACTGTTTGCGATGATCCGAGAGGCTGTTACTGCTGCGGTGAATGCTGCTATTCCCGCTGCGGTTGATCGTGCATTTCGTACCTATGGTTGTAGACGAGATGATGTTGGCGAGTCTATCCAGAGTAGGAGCCGGAGACGTGAGATGGAGAGGGTGCCGGATCAGGTTCCGGAGCAGGACCAGGATCAGGATCAGCCGCCAGTGCGTGAGCACCGCAGGCATAGTTCAGTAGAGACTGTTCAGTAGAGACTGGTCGGCGTAGCAGGTCCAGTTCGGCTGGTCATGAGCGTCGCAGACATAGTTCGGCGCAGCCACTTGATATACCCTCTCCGAGCGCTTTTGGGATACCCGGGACTACAGCCACTCCGAGTCAGTTACCTATACCCGGGACTTCAGCCCCCCCGAGCCATGTTGATATACCCGGAAGTTCAACCACTCCGGGACTTTTTGATGTCTCAGAGTTTGTATCCAGCCCCGGCAGCACTTATAATAGAGAGCTAGCATTGCTCGTCAGGGACGATGATGTTCTTGAGGTATTTTCTTATAAGTTTTTTATTTATTAGTAATTGATGACATTAACTTTATAAAGTGTTGTGTAGGTTGGAGATGGTCGTCCGTGGAGAATCACAACAGCTGAGTATTGCAGATATCATGATTGGTTACAATCTGGACAGGAATCTCGGAAGTTCAACCCCGATGGTCACGGATACGGGTTGCCAAAAGTGTGGTTCACCCATATTGAAGACATCAATGGACGACTTGATGATACCGTGATTGAGTGGTATACACAGATCAGGCAGAAGACTGCACCACCAAGAATACGTATTGTCAGGCCTCAATTCTATGTAAGTCAATTTGATTATTATTTTTATTTGTCTTCTTTTAGGGTATTTTAGGTACTAATTGTACTTTCTTGTGTTTGTTTTTTAAGGACTTAATGAAAACTGTCAAGAGAGACGAATTTCCTCCAAGCGTCCAGAAATTTATTCGAGGGATCGACGCATCGACATCGAAGGATTGGTTTGGAGCAGATACGGTAAGTATTATCTTCATTTATATTTTATTTATGATTAATGAAAATGTAGTAATATTTATGATTATTTTAATTTGCAGATTATTGTACCGTGCAAGGTTGGCACGAAATGGTACACTGTCGTCTTTCGTATTTCCAGTTGGAATGTTGAAGTGTACGATGCATACGCGCATCAGGCAGAACCGCATCAATCGCAGAAGCTACTGAGTGAGATAAGAAAAATGACTGATTGTTTTCACTGGTATCTTAAGAGACTTGGCTATTGGGATCAGAACACATTGAGATTACGTGAGCCCACTGCAGGGAAGATGGCCGTGACACATGTTTGGAAATTCGAGAGCAATGTTCGTCGCCTGCATGATCTGTTTGCATGTGTGCACATCGATGAGGTAGCATTTGGGGTACCAAGCATTGCTTGGATGCATGATGTTAGGAATTACCCTAGATATAGGAAATTTCTAGCTATTCAGTTTTTCCTAAACACTGTTTGATTTTGATTGTTTTTGAACATGTTTCTATTTGTATTTGTACTTCTTTATATTATATTTAGGACTTTGGTTTATTCGTCGACAAACACTTAATTTTATTCAATACAACAAACGAGATGATGTTATTCATTACAAACAAAGTCGAAATACACTAATCGTTCGTAGTTCGATCTGGACATGTGCGCTTAGTGTGTGTTTCAGATCTACATATACTGCATTTTTTTTTGGCGCGTTGCCTACTACTTGAAGATTGACCAATATCGGCACCCGATGGGCGTCTACGAGATCTAGGTCGTCCAGCTTGACGAGATATAATTGGAGGCAGGACACACAACGAACTTGCTTCGGCAGAAACATCCCATTCGTCTTGCGGTGGCAGTGACTGCACGACTCCACCGTATACCTCTTGCCAAGTTGATGTCTTATAGTAATGACTTACATAGTCGTACGGGTTCAACCCAACATGACTGTCACAATTATGATTAAGTTAATAACATATTTTAAAATGAAAATTAACTTAAATACGTTTACCTAATTGCAGCAACGGCATGCGAGCACGGAATGAGGTCCAGTTGCAACTCACGACAATCGCACGTGGATAACTCCAGATCAACCCTCCATGTTCTTGCTCCTTCATTCACCTTCATTTTCATTGCTGATATGGGTACAACTGAATATGAATGCGAGAGTTCTACTAACGGTGTTAATTTTGCAACAGCTTCCTCCGTCAAGATATCCTCGCGCGCAGATGCCTTAGCTCTTTTTTCATCAAACCATTTTTCAAGAATACCTCTGTAGGTGTCAATAATAGAACAGATTGGCAACCGTCGGGCATCCAGTAAGCGAGCATTGAAAACCTCAGCTGCATTTGATATCAAGAAACTATATCGACGTACAGGACATTGCGACCTAGCCCATCGATCTGGTCCTACATCCAATAGTTTCTGAAAGGCTGCTGGTTTCTTCTGATTGATTCTATCCATCGCTTGTTGATATGCCACCGATCGGTAAGCGTAAGCAGCACGTTGGTACAACGCAGCAATGTCCTGACCGTACCCTGTCATTTTATTTAGAATATGATAAAAACATAAGCCGTGTGGCACACCAGGATACACTTCACTGATCGCATTGGAGATGCTAATGTGTTGGTCAGATACAATCAGCATTTGATCTGTGCATCCAAAAGAAATCCGTAATCGAGACATGAACCACTTCCAACACTCATCATTCTCGATGCTGCCGACACCAATAGCAAGTGGAAATACATGTTCGTTACCATCTTTTGTGACAGCAACAAATAAGACGCCTTTGTTTCGACCCTTCAAATGAGTGGCGTCAACAACGATAACTGGTCTTAATAACCCGTTCTGAAACGCCGTCCGTGAAACACCTAGAGCAACAAAACAATGACGAAATCTTCCATCGGAATCAATCTCCAAATCTGTTAAAGTACCTGGATTGTATTGTCTTAACACCTCCAGATATTTGGGCAGAATAGAAAAAGAATCTTCTATACCACCATAGATCATCGAAATTGCTGCATTTCGAGCTTTTAGTGCAACGCCATAGCTAGTACGGATCCCAAATGATGCCTGCAAATCCGCCATAATTTCACGGGGTTTTATAATTGATCCTTGCCGACGCATCTTTCGTGCAAAATACGCGGCAACAGCTTTGGAACGGACATTCCGGGATCTTATGCCTGCAAGATTGTTAACGCAATCATGATTACGATGGAACTTGCGTATGATCCAGCAACTACCTCTGCATGATGCCCGTATGAAGAACGAACAAGAGGCACTTCGTTTGCAAGTGTACTCAACGCGAGTACTAGATGAGCGCACCACTTTAAATTCAACACGTTGCTCCATATGCAAAAGAGATACGGCGATTAGAAGATCGTCCTTCGTATAGAAGATAGAGCCCAATGAAAGTTCCCGATCTAGTACGGCTGCAACATCTCGTACCACTGGTGACTGTGATAAATCCAACGATATAATTGGAACTAGCCAATTATTTAGATCGCCTTCAACGTGACATGAATCCGGGAGAGGATGGGTTGGCATAAGATTGGATATAAACGCACTCATTCCACCAACTGATCGGATCCATGCAGAAAACTCAGCCACTGTAAAATTCTTTAATGCATCAGAATTGATGAAATCTTCATCATCACTAGACTCCTCCTCGGATTCCTCGTCCTCCTCTTCATCATTAGAGTCAACGATATGACCCTCACCTGTTGAGTGGTGACCTGTATTTTCATTCTCCCCCTCATCCTCCTCCTCCTCGTATGGTTGCTCATATTCTTCATGGGGAGGCTCATCATTTAAATTGGGTATTTGGGAGCTCCGACTACCACCTTCTGAAGAGGTACCAAAAATCAATGAGTCCCCAAATCTTTGTAGATCTTCCAGACCTGGACTAAAATGCTGGTAAATTGGTGGACTGCTTGATGATAAGAACGGCCTGTATGGGGATGGCTCCCGATGTGAAGTCCCAACACCGGTACTCGCCGTATAATTCATAACAATATAAACATGCGGCTCCGAATAAAGAGCAACCAGTCGTTGAAGATCGAAATCCGTCACCAACAATGATTTTACAAATCTTCCACTACGGGATTTGGCAGTGTAATAAATGTTATACTCACCGTATATGAATTCCGCATCAAAAATAAGTTGAACGTTGCTTCTTAATGCGGTAATGGAAATATTGGCGATTGGTATATAAACCAATCGTTCTTGTCCGGCAATGTAGTTGCACGAGTCATTCCATTGCCCATTGTAGTGAACTATTACACTACACCAGTCCTCCATTTTCAGTAACAAGTATATTTTTTTTGATGAAGAGAGACAGAGATGAAAATGAAGAAAAATTGAACTGTGAAGAATGAAGAGAGACAGAGATGAAAATGTGTATGTCACCACCGAACTTCACTTCAATTATATAAGTTGTAAAGAGTGTCGGCAAATACACATAAATAATTGAAATTGAAGGATATACAATTGATAAAATAAAATAATTGTGTTGATTTTAATTTTCAACAATTTCAGTGTACGATTCATTACCCTTCACATAATATTTCCAACAATTTCAGTGGACTCATCAAATCAATATGCTTGCAGACATTATTGCATTTGTATGCAACGACAAAATAATAAATTTTTGTCCAAAATTTGATAAAAATTATAGATATAATTCAGCTGGACCTTGAGATTTTAACTTCATCAAAATTCACCAATTTATATATTTTAACTTGAGATTAAAATAAAGATTTAAAACATCTCAAAAAAAAAAATCAAACGAAATAAAAAAGAAAAAAATTGAGAACGAGTCGCACCGATCCCACTCGGTGGCTATCGGTTCTGACTCGGTGGGGACCACCGAAATAAAAAAGAAAAAAATTGCGACCGAGTCAAACCGATCCCACTCGGGTCGCCACCGATCCCACTCGGTCGCTATCGGTCCCTAAACCTGCGAAATAAAAAATAAAAAATAAAGGAGTGCGACCGAGTCGCCATCGATCCCACTCGTTCGGACTCGGTCGCACTCAGTGGGACCCGTTCTCTATCACCATTCTTATATTCTGAAAAATAATAACCAAGTGAAAAAAAATCCATTTATGCAAATATATCTATAAAATTACTTAAAAACTGGTTTTAACTAATTGATTAGACTTAAGTGTCAAAATTTTTGCGATCAAATGATTGGGAAACTAATTCCAATGCTAAATTATGTACTTTTGGCTAAAATTGAAATGAATACATAAAAGTGGCTAAATTTGAAATGTGTTTTATCAAATTGGCTATTTCAAATAATTTAGACTTTTATTATTATAAAGCACGAAACTTAATGCCTACAATAAATTGTTTTGGTTATTTTATGCTTAATACTATATATATGTGTCCTTAGCAATACTATTTTTTATTGCATACAAATTATTTTATGCCTAGTAATATTATTTTATATGTTATATTTTATCATTAATGACTACTAATAAGTACTCCCTCCGTCCCGAGTTATTAGTCCCATATTTCTTTTTCGTCCGTCCCAACTTATTAGTCTCATTTCCTAAAATGGAAAAAAATCTCCTCACACCAATAAAATATTAATTCCACTACACTCACAAACATTGGTAACTGTGTCAAAAGCAAATGGGACTAATAACTCGGGACGGAGAGAGTATTGTTTTGATTATTTTTAGCTAGCTGTAATTAGCGACATCAATTCGTTGTCTGTTGCCATATATGCCAAATTTATCAATTTTTTTGTTGTTGCATGCTTACCATAACTCCCTCCCCTGCGTTGCGGTTTAATAACTCATTCACTTTCGGCACAATAATCAAATAGTGTGAGTGTAGAATGAGTCGAGTAGAATTAATATTTTATTATTGAATGTGATAAAAATTACATTTTTTTAAATATGAGACTAATGAGTTGAGACAAACAAAAAAGGAAAATAGAACAATTAAGTTGGGACGGATGGAGTACGTGGTTAGTTACCTAATATATTATGTGATTATTTTAGAAAAGTAATTTGGGAGGGAAGATTTTTTAATGGGGATTTTGATTTTATATAGATATAGATTAAATTTACATTCGTGCGTTCACGAATTAAATATTTAATATTTTATTTTATTTTATTATATTAAATAAGATTCTAAGGTTATAAACATATACAAAGTGTGTGTATATATATATATATATATGTGTGTGTGTATTAGTATTATTATAATATAAATTAGTATTTTTATATGTGGGAATACATAAAAGTGGCCACTTTGAATAACTTGCTATGTTTTATAGCCACAAGGATAAAAATATAAGTTTTCTAGCCACTTTGTACTTTTGTCTTTTTCTTTCTTCCATTTTTTGCTACAAGATAAAATCAACTTTATTAAAGTTATGTCCATAATCAGAAATAATTATTTTATCATTTATTTTCAACAACCAAGGTTGTTGGAAATTTATTAAAATCTTTTACAAACAAATTTATCTTTCATTGTACAAGAAAACATTCAAAAAAATTTTGAAGATAGTTGATAGAATTTTGAGAGCCAAAATTCGAAGGTATGTTGATTTCAACAGTTTTTCCTCATTTTTCATTCGTTTTCTGCATTATTATGATGATATGTGTTCAGAATCGACTTGCATATCTTAATTATTTAGAAAATATAGTGATTTTAGGACTGTTTTTCGTAAAAAAAAATACGCAGAGAACTTTGGCATATCGAGATCTCGATATGTCATTCTGAGATCTCGAATTGATTTCAAGATCTCGAAATGATTTTGAGATCTCAGAATCAATTCGAGATTTCGAGATCTCGATATGCCATTTTGAGATCTCGAAATGATTTTGAGATCTCGATATGCCATTTCGAGATCTCGAATTGATTTCGAGATCTCGGAATGGCATAGCTCATCTCAAAATCCATTTAATTCAAACTTTATCTTAAATTAATCTTAAATTAAGACATTATATTATATAAACATATATTACGTGACATGTATTTCACAATTTAAACTCTATTTAACATAATACATTCTACATATGAATCGATTCATACATACGATATTTATATTTGAAATGTTCATATCTTAAATTAATCTTAAATTAAGACATTATATTATATAAACATATATTAATAGACATGTATTTAACAATTAAAACTTCCTTTAACATAATACATTCTACATTTGAATCGATTCATACATAGAATGTTTCTAATTGAAATGTTTATATCTTATTGATGTTTGAATAGGATGAAGTAGAAGTAGTATAATACAAAGTAAACATCTTGATAATGAACGAACTATTGCAAGTTTCTTTGTTATCGAATAAAAAATGCTTAAATGAATGTTATAAAGTTGATTATCCCCGAAATTTAGTGAATTAAACATCCAATTAGCCAATAATCACCCAAATCAAGATCTCGAGATGGATTTCGAGACATGTCGAGACAACAATTTAAATTGTCTCGACTCAAATCCTAGAAATCTCGAAATGCCCATTTCGTGATTTTTAGGGTTTGAGTCGAGACAATTTCAATTATTGTCTCGACGTGTCTCGAAATCTATCTCGAGATCTCGATTTTGGGATTATTGGCTAATTGGATGTTTAATTCACTAAATTTCGGGGATAATCAACTCATATAACATTCATTTGAGCATTTTTTATTCGATAACAAAGAAACTTGCAATAGTTCCTTCATACCAAGATGCTTACTTTGTATTATACTACTTCTACTTCATCCTATTCAAACATCAATAAGATATGAACATTTCAGTTAGAAACATCCTATATATGAATCGATTCATATGTAGAATGTATTATGTTAGATGGAGTTTAAATTGTGAAATACATGTCAAGTAATATATGTTTATATGATATAATATCTTAATTTAAGATTAATTTAAGATAAAGTTTGAATTAAATGGATTTCGAGATGAGCTATGCCATTTCTAGATCTCGAATTGATTCTGAGATCTCGAAATGACATATCGAGATCTCGAAATGGCATATCGAGATCTCGATATGCCAATTCGAGATCTCGATATCTATTTTGAGATCTCGTCGTCTCTATCCTACGGTGGGGCTCTGTTACGATTTTTACACAGTTCTCGCAGCAAAAATTATTCCTAAATTGTTTTTACTCTGATTTAAGCATAGAAATCGATGAAATATGAAACTAATCAACTATATACGTAATTAAACATGTATTCGAATCTAAAAAGCATACTAATCGACGAAAAAAATAAGAAAAAATAGGCATATATTGAACGAAATAAATGTGAATGTGAGCATACCTGGTTCAAATTTTCTTCTTCTCCGGAAATCTTTACGTTCGCAGTAATTTTCTTTTACTCACAACGGTAATTTCTTGAGTTTTTGGTATTTTATAGTTGCCGTCGGTGATGGGAGTGGGACAAACAGGGAAGAGAGAGAGATAGAGAGTTGGTGGGGTAACGTGGGGTAGGTGGGGTAGTAAAGACAAAAATTAATTAATGACTTTCAATTTTAAATATTAAATTCTCTCTCCAATCATTGGAAAGTGGCTATATAACTTACATTTTTAAACTTGTGGCTATATAACATGTTGACTTATCCAAAGTGACTATTTAAATTTTGCTCTCTTTTTATATTATAAATCTAACTATATATCTAAATTTTATTTTTAGCATTTTGTTTGTATTATTTTAATATAAAAATGATAAAATAGTGAAAGTGTAATGTTTTATAGAAAAATGGTAATATGATTTTATTGAAATTGTTTATTAAAATATAAAAATATATCAAGTAAAAAAATTAAAAAATAAAATAAAATTGATGTTGTTGTAATGATTTTAGGAGAAAAAGTGACGAGCCAGGAAGAAGAAAAATAAATGAAAAGAGAGTATAAGAGGGTATATATAGGGTGTAAAAGATAATATAGTTCCTTCTTCTACAAAAATATTCAAAATTGACCACTTGCTTGTTATTTTGTAAAATCTACCCAAGGTATTGGGCTGCTCTAAAATAAAAATCCACCAATTAAGAGTCCAACTTTAAAGGGTTGTACTTGTTGCATTGCATACATGCAACATCACATAAAATCCCTTGTTTGGGGTATTTTCTTTCTTATGTTTTATTTTTCATCTGTTTCTGTTCAACTTTTATTTTTCTTTCTGTATTTTGACTGGTTCAATTTAGCTCTTGACTATTTTGATTGGATCAATTTAGTCCCTATTTGACTATTTAACTCAATTAAACCCTTCAACTTTTAAAAGTGGCTTAATTTAACCACTCAAGTAAAAAAATGACTGTTTTACCCTGATTGAGAAATAATATATATTTGCTTTATGGTTTTATTATAGTTTTTAAATTATTTATTATTTTTAAGCTAAAATATTTTTTATTTATATATTTTATTTTTATAAATAAATATACTTATTATCATAAAAATATTTAAATAATAAATACATATATTTATAAATAAATCTAATTTAAATAACTAAGCTAAATAATAATTGCCGACAATCTAATTTAAATATAAAAAAATTTATTTATATGTCTGATAGTTTATAATAAAAATATTTATGTATAAATTAGTTTAATAATTAAATATAAATTTAATAAATAAATCTTTTTATAATAAAAAGATTTATCTATTAAAATTAGTTTAAAAGGCCGATGGTTTTTTTATGCTGAAATTATTTTGTTTTATTTAAGCTTCAATTAAAATACAATAATTTATGGGTGTATAAATTAGATTTAATAATTAAATATAAATCTAATAGATGAAATAAATAAGTTTTTTTTTCATAAACCATCGGCAATTCTTATTAATTTTAGTTATTTAAATTAGATTTACTTGTATACCAGATTTATTTATTTTTTAAATATTTTTATTATAATAAGAATTTTATTTTTACAAAATTAAAATATAAATAAAAACAACTAAGTATAAAAACAATAAATAATTAAAAAAACTAAGATAAAATTATAAAGCAAATATATGTATCAGGGTAAAAAAGTCATTTTTTTAGTTGAGGGGTTAAATTGAGCTATTTTTAAAATTTAAATGGTTAAGTTGAACCAAATAGTCAAGCAAGAGCTAAATTAATCCAGTCAGAATAATCGGAGGGTTATTGACCCTTATCCCTTGTTATTATTATTATTAAGGATAAGGGTCAATTTGACCCTCCGACTATTTAGGTAGGACCAAATTAGCCCCTTAGTGACTATTTGGTTCAGTTACACCCTTTAACTATTAAATAGTTCGATTTAACCCTTTATTTTTTATAGTGACTATTATACCCTTACTAAGTAGAACACAAGTTTAATAGTTCATTTTAATTAATGAACTTGTATCTTTAATTTATATTTTTTATTTTTATAAATGAAATAAGATAATAAAATAAATTAAAGACAATAAAATTTTTGTATATTTTGTTTATCTCCATTAAACTACTCTCTTCTTAATATTTGCTACTTAATGATTTGCCAATATTTTTCTTTATAGTTTATTTTCCTTAAGACACAAAAAAATGAAAAAAAAAGGGCTTATTACTTATAATAAATATTTTAGTTTAATAGAAAGTACAATATATATAAACAATAATTTCATATAGATCTCTCTTAATATTTATATAAATATATTGATCCCATCAAATAAAAATTATGGCTCCGCCCTGATAAAAAGGGATTGAAAACCTTTATTTATACTAAATCAAAAATCCAAATTAAGCTAAATTATATTTTAATTAAGCTAAAATATGTAATTTAGTTAAATAAAACAATACAGTATATACAATCTAAATTATATAATTTAGTTTAATAAAATGTACAATATATATAAGCTATAATATTCATATAGATAATTTTAAAACGTTATTTTGTGTCATTTATATTTTAATGATCAATTTGAGAGACAATAAAATAAAATTAAGAAAAATATACTAATCGTATTTTAAAATTACATATCAACTCTTAAAAAAAGTTTTATTCAAAATAATAAGTCAAATTTATTTATGAGCAATTTTCGAAACGGAGGATGTTTTAAGTTTTATTTTTATAAATTATGTAGCCTATTTTAACTATTTATTTAATTTTATTTTCATGAAAATAAATTATAAAACAGATTTTACTTGTTATTAAGTAATAAATATTAAGAAAAGAGTAGTTAATAGAGATAAACAAAAATATAAGAAAATTATGGTCTTGAATTTATTTTATTTTATCAAGTGTTTTCATTTATAAAAATGTAAAATATGAGCTCAAAATAATAGATTAAAAACACAAACTCATTAATTAAAATGAACTATCAAATATGTGTTAGTAAGCATAAAAAAGTTATTATAAAAGATAAAGGGGTGAATTGAACCATTTTTAGTAGTCAAAGGGTGTAATTGAGCTAAATAGTCAATAGGGGCTAATTTGATCCTATCAAAATAGTCGGACGGTTAAATCGACCCTTATTCCTTTCTAAAATTATACTATTACTTTACATTTATAAAGTAGTTTAAGAATAAATATAAAATGACAACTGAAGTTATTTCTGTCTAGACTAAAAATTAAATTTTTATTGATTTAAAATATATACATCAATACAAATATGTTAATTTAATTTAAAAAATAGCATCAAATAACAATGAAACTGTTGTAAATATATTTATTTGATGGACATTACTTAAGATATACTTTAGAGATATATACATATCTTTCTAGATTTCTATAGAAGATATGATTTCATCCTTATATATAGGACAACATATTGTAATTCTACACACATCAATGATTAATAATATTCTCCATTTTCTCTCCATCGTGTTCTCTCTATTATTTTCTCTTTATTATTGTTTATCTGCGATATACGAAGGATTCGATTCACAACACGTTATCAACACGAAACTCTAATCAACTGAGAAGTTTTGGTGTGTATGCCCTAGGGAAGAATCGTGTCTTCCCTACAAGGTAATTACTTTAAACCCTAATTATTTGGATGATCTAATTTCTAACAAGTAGTATCAGAGTCATTCTATTGATGATTCTCTGAGATCTGTTTATTGACGAATTCGTAATGCTGTGAAATTAAACTTTTGAAATCGGTGTCTAATGACTTTGATCGGCCTTGCAAATTATGTCGACTTCGAAACTTTGGATTCATTGTATTCAGGATGGGTTCGTTAGATCTTATTTTGATTTAATGAGTTTTATGGGAAATTGATGAATGATTCGTTATTAATTTTTTTATGGCCTTGGAATCATTGTTCGGTGTCAATGCGGAATACAATATGAGATCTTTGTGCATAAATTGCTTTGGTTTTTTTTATATTTTTTTATGCATGACATATACGAGTTTCAAAAATTATGGATTCAGCATGATTTAAAGGATTCTGCAATTAAATAACTTGGCTTTTACGTGAATATTGCATGTTGCTTCAGTTAATCTGGTTTCACGCATGACTTGCGACTTTCAGAAATTATAAATCTTTAAGTTTCATCTGTGAAATTGATTGAGATATTCAGTTTCTCAATTAACAATTTTAAAGATTTTATTATTGGAAAAGATTTAGCTGAGATATTAATTATATCTATTTGGATATTTATGATTTTCCGATTTCGGGATATTGAATTTTATAATCCTTAAATTTATTTGGATAAATTAATTGAAACAAATATGTCGCCAAAGTGACCTCATATTGCATAGATGCTGAAAGAACATGAGATTTAATACCACTTAGTAGCTTTGATCCTGTGTTAGGAATTATAAACTATTTTTTTTAGACCATGGAATTAGATTCACATTAACATTGTAGAATATCTTCACTGGTTCATATTATTCAGAAATTATGTCGATTGGTTAGAAATTAATTAGTAGAAGATTTGTTAGGTTCCCCTTGATTGAAATATATTCAACATGGATATCAGATGTAAGTAAGGCTCTTTAATCCCTGAAGGATCATTGATTACCAAAAGTTCATAACTCCTCTTTAGAGCAATTTAATTGGTTCATTGTGTTCTATAAGCAGAACATTATAGAAAAATTAAGTGATAGAAAAACTCTACTTATATTTCATGCTAGCAGTTTTATACTCCAGAAGTAGTATAAATTTAAAATCATACTAAGAAATCTTGAGATTATCTCTACTTTGTGACTAGAAGAAAAATATAATCAACCCCTTATGAATGATTATAATACAAAATCTGTTTGATTACAAAAAATCTGCTAGAAGATAGATGTGATCGAGAATGATATCAAGAAATTGTTAGTTAATGACGCAAACCGTGCCTGAAGCACATTTAACAAAATAGTTATATCCGTAGTTGATGGGTTTCCAATTTATAAATAAGGTTGGTAAATGAAATGGTTAAAATCATAAGTATAATAATGATATTGAAATTCCATAATGACCATATTAGTTTGGATGAAGCAAATCTAAATTTCCAATTTAATTTTCAATAGTTACGGTGATAGTATGCTAAGAATGGAGCTCTTGATTTTCGAAACAAATAATAATAAACTAATTCTTTCATAATTTAACTTGCGCATTGTGTTTATATCCTATATGTTGAAAATGATTAATTTTTATTGTTATTATTGTTACTCTCATTTTGTTTGAATTGAATTATTTTCATTTAAATTATTGATCTTATTATAAAGTTGCGTCAAAATGAATGATCCATAATCTTTTATTTATGGCATGAGTATTTTGGATCATATTGGGCATAATACTATAATGTGTCGGATAATTATAATATTATTGGCATATAACATGCAAAATAAAGTTATATATCTCATAAGATATGTGGACCAATTTATCAAATATTAGGGTCGTTTTAAAATTTATGGTCCTTATTACCTTAAATCCGACCAGCTGCATATTGTGACCATCCCCCATATAGTAGTGTGGTAAATAAATAATCATTTTCCATCTGCGAATCATTTTATTACAGTCTATATTTGCATATCACCACCAAAGTATACCTATAAGGGCTCTCAACGTAATATAAAAATATATGTTGTACAAAAATCTCCGTCTATAAATAAACCTTAGTAGCATATTATAGAGTACGTTGACTGTAAACATAAAGAAGATCATTTATCGGCATTAGGGGGAGATATAAGCCCAAAGATAATGGAAAGCCGAAAAATGTAAAAGAATAAAAAGATCTTCATAGTTAAAGCCACACATGAATGAATCAAAACTTGCAATATTTAGCAAGTAATCTGCCATATGCATCTATAAATGCATCTATTGTATATAGTGGAGTGATTGAACTTATGTATCATAAATAAATGAATGAAACTCCTTAATACCAGAAGTATTAGAAACTTCATACCAGAAGTATGAGATACCTATTGGTGCATAAATTAAAAATCCGCGGTCAATAAAATCTATTAATATACTAAAGGAATACCGCAGCATTCCCGCCCAAAACTATCCCATCGAACTTACGTTTCTGCAGCATTCATTGCAGCCTTCTTGCACTTGCAACTATCGAGAATTCAAAATTTCAAAATTTTTACTCTTGCTCACTTAATTAATACTCCTCAATAAATATCATCAATCAGACCTTCCCTCTTCATCTCCTCCTCAACCACCTCCATTGTATCCCTGGCATCCTCCAATATTGCTATTTTGAATATTTCTTTAGGTCGGTTGAGAAAGGAGGTTCAGGAATGTACTAATCCTGGAGGGCAGTCGCAGTTAGTTTGTTGTTCGTGAAGTTCGACCCCACTGCCAAAAATTAATCTTCCATTCCAAGCATTTCAGGTACTCGATTCTTCTTTCGATTTTAAATCCTAACTGTTGTCAGTGTCAAGACACCCTCAATTCACTGGCTAAAATTAACATAAATGATTTGAAGGTTAGCGACGCAGCCCAACTGCAGTAGAATGTATAATGGTTTCAGATTCGGCCGACGGCACAAGGAAGATAATTGTTGGGATCGAATTGCGAGGTGCAGGTGTTGGCAAGTCTAAATCACGCAGGACACCAGAAATAGAGTTAGCGCGATGTGTCACATAATGGGTACCGATGTAAACGTTGGAGCCTCCGGCAATGACAGAACCAGCGGCGGACTTATCACTCTGGCGCTCGACTTGAGGTTAAGTGTGCAATTATCAGAAAATCATTGGTCACTTTTCTGACAAAAAGATCAGTTGTCCGGTGCCCACAGCGCGCTGCAAGTCCGTCCGCTATTTGATGTCTCGCTCGCTCTAATCTCTCTCTCATTTGTTTCTCTCACCGACAGTCTCACCAAAGGGCGACGATGTAGATGAATGTGGAGGTAATAGGTAGAGTGGTTGTTCCTCCGGTTAAATGACAATCCGCGGAAGCAATTGAAAAGTCTACCAGAAAATCTGGAAACATGTAAATAATATCAGATTAAAATAAATGTCATTGTTGTTGGGGGCCAGCTGTTACGCAGTAATGGATTAGTCACAAAGAGTCCAGTTGTTGGTTTATGGAGCCACTGTTATGAAAATATCTTTTTTCTACAAATAAAAATTACTACTATAATTCATCTTCTATATTTCTTCCACGTACTTAGTACATTTGTGAGTACATTTGTGAGGTAGTTCATTTAAGATAGTATGAAGCTAATTGGTCATTTGTTTGCAAAAATCATTAAATAAAAAATAATTTTGAGCATTTTTGCTTAGTATATAAATTTGATACTTTAATTTTAATTTAACTACACTTTATTTATCACAGATGGTGAGTATGAGTAGAATTCAAAAGGAGAGAGTTTTTTTTTACTACTTATAATCAAATTCATAATGTTATTTGATTTGATTATTTGTGGAATTTTTGTTCTTACTTACTCCCCATTTCCCATTTTCGTGCGTTCCAGTCCCGTTTCTAAAAAAAGTAACTTTTTCACACTCAACAATAAAATATTAATTCCACTCAACTCATTCTATACTCACGCCAAAAGCAATTGAGACTATTAATCTGGGACGGAGGGAGTATTATATGAACATAGTTTTACTTATTAAAAAGATAATTGAATAATTATGAACAACCATAGTCACATTGGATGAGATATTTAATCACAATCGGCATTTAATCACACCCATGACTATATATAATATTATGTGTGGAAAATATATCTATATATAAATAAAAGATATGCATAATTTTTAGTCATAATTCCATTTTCAAAATTGGGGTGTGACATAAAAAATTAAGATTCTAAAGTTCTTTACGTTGAAAATTAATTTAATCGCTCATGTGTGACGACTATTAACGTTTGAGTTGTGAGAAATTAACACTATTAAATGTATTGAGATGGAATTATATAATATTGTAGAATATTTTTTTTTAGTTTCACATATAAATAATTAAAATATATCGTGCTAAAGCACTGTTTTGAATATTATGCTAGAAAAGTTGTATTTATTTTTTAATAATTAATAATGTGTATCTTAATCGTTAACATGATCAATTTATGAGTTCATTTATTCCTATTTATTAAGTAACATCTCCTCCAGGGATCGATGTCAGGACTTGCAGTCCGATGCACTCCAACCACATCTTCAGCTGACATCTATCAAGCCTGGAAGGTTGTTGGTAGGAGGGATCGAAACCATCCCCTACCCTTTAACATCAATTCTTAAAGGAAAGATGTCACCACTTGGGCTGGGTTAAAGGGTAGGGAATGTGTTCGATCCCTCCTACCAACAACCTTCCAGGCTTGATAGACGCCAGCTAAAGATATGATTGGAGTGCGTCGGACTGCAGACCCTAACATCGGTCCCGGGGGAGATTTACATTTGTTTTGAACATCCAACTTTTAGCATTTGTGATCAATTTGAATTAAAAATATTAATTATAGTTGTCAATCGAACTCATCCCTGTTTGCATGATTTTATATACTTAGATTACTTTTAAATTCATATATATATATATATTCAGTCAAGTGTTAAAATTAAAGTTTGTGTTAAATAGGAATCAATCTCAGCCATTGGATTGAAAGCATCAATGGTTGAGATTAAAGCATAAAGATAAAAAAATTAAGCATAATTTCCGTTCGGACTTAATTGCATTATAAATCGTGCTTAATTCGATTAAGCATGATTTATAAAATAAAAAACATAAAATCTGGTAAAATGTTTTAATATCAACCCCTAATTTTTTTAGATGAATGGTGTAGATTCATTCCTATTTAGCACAAACTAATTTTTAGTATGTGATTCATTCCCTATATATATATATATATATATATATATATATATATATATATATATATATATTATATTGTTTTATTTTGATATTATAATAATTTTTTTTTAATATTCAATCTGCGCAACGGGCGGGTGAAAATCTAGTCAAATATATATAAATAACACTCCAGTGACCCCCCTGAAGAGGAATATTTGACCTCCCAAAGAGGATTGTCCTGAAGACAAGAATCCCAATACATTAGCACGTGCACCAAATAATAATATTATTGGGATTGCGGAACAAAAAAAATCAAAATATAATGGGAAATGATAAAAATCAGATAATGCCATGAATACTATAAGTAAAGGAGAAGAACATAAACTTTATAGTTGTCGACAACATAATTATTCCACAATTGCTCCAATCTGGATCCAGAGCTTAAATGCTAGAAGCATTACGATTAGCCAAAAATATAAAAATGAGCAATTGGAATAGAGATCAACTCGCTCATGATTATTATCCTTGCAGGATATAATGATTACCATGAGGTGGTGAAATATAAAGCGAAATTAAGATCTCAAGTGTTTTCCGCAGAGACCCATACTTGATTTTAAATAAATTACTCTCCTATTTCGGATGGCATAATGTTCCGCTACTTGATTTCTATGGCAGAAAATATAAATTTATATATGCAGTTACTAAATTTCATGACTACATATTGATATGAGTTATTGTACGATAATATTTATATTAAATCCCTGATGGGTTTTATAGAAAATAGATCGCAACATATATAGTGATGAGATCACTGTATAAATTCCTCTTGAAGAAGGAATATATTAACTTGAAAATTAATTCATGCCTAAAGACGGAGTATGAAATAAAAAGACTTGGATAAGACCAAGTATTATGTCGACCTGCAGATCGACAATCTCCTGAAAGAGTTATTATTATTTCTAACACTAGTCGATGTATGATAAGAGTTCTAGAGAGATCTATTACATTTATTTAGAACACCAATGTCATTTGATCCCCAGAAGTGAATAATGTCTAATTTAGACTCAAAGAAAATAACATGATATTTTTGGACCAGAAGTTCTCTATTTAAGTGTCTTTTGTACACTATTTTATCAGGCCTGATACAATATTAAAAAATATCTTGCTAGCGAGACTTGGTGCTTCTTTTACTAAGAGACAATGATAAGCACATTACTTGTTATCTTCAAGGTATACAAATCTTGGTATATCTATAAGAAACCAAGTATGACATTGGTGGTCTAAGTGAATAAATGAATATTTATTTGATCTTGATAATTATAGATCTCGTACTCCTTATTTTGTTCTCTATTGTGGTATTGACATTTCTTATCAGTTTGAATACTTTTCTAAACCTCTCATATATGATATTTTTTGGAGAGTTACAAAATATAGTATGATATTATGATACCTGAAATATTCTCCACCCTCTAGTGTGAGGATAATAAACTTGTGTTGCATAAATGATTAGTGGGTACACTAGATAAACTTAATGATATTTGTTACTTGTATTCATTTACCCACATCAACTCCCCAAGAATGATTGTTTTTCAGAATGTTTGATCTTGTGATAATCCTGAAAATTATTACAAATATGGATAATGTTGTATCGTTTATAATTATAATATTATTATGTTGAATGAAGTGAAAAATTCAAATTAATCATGAAGATATTGAATATCATTGTTTTGGGGGGGAGAAACATTTTTAAAATTAAACCTTGAAGGTTTACATTATGCCCAGAAGGCTAAATAGATGTACTCTTTTTCCCTTGCTGAGTTTTTTCCCATTGGGTTTTCTTGGTTAAGGTTTTTAATGAGGCATCTAGTGCAACACATGAATAAACGTATGTCATGTACTCTTTTCCTTGACTGTTTTTTTCCCCATAGGGTTTTCGGCGAGGTTTTTAACGAGGCATGAACATAACGAAGTAATATCCAAGGGGGAGTGTTGTAAATATATTTATTTGATGGACATTACTTAAGATATACTTTAGAGATATATACATATCTTTCTAGATTTCTATAGAAGATATGATTTCATCCTTATATATAGGACAACATATTGTAATTCTACACACATCAATGATTAATAATATTCTCCATTTTCTCTCCATCGTGTTCTCTCTATTATTTTCTCTTTATTATTGTTTATCTGCGATATACAAAGGATTCGATTCACAAGAGAAACCACAATATCTAGTATTATTAGAAATTATTATAATTATTTTGGCAAGAAAATGATTTATACGAATTAATACAGGTCAAATTAAGTCAAAGATAACATCAAATTACAATAATAAAATTATTCATTCAGCAAGATTATATATTTAAACTAACTATGATTAATTAAATTTATATAATTTAAAATATGAATATTAATATATGTTTACATAAATATATATGTAGTATAACAACTTGAGAAAAACTAAATTAATAATTACATAGAAATATGAAGAAAATGTAGGGGTGACAATTTTTGATCCGATCCGATAATCCGACACGAATCCGCACGATAATAATGGATACGGATTGAGACTTATCGGATATGAATCCTTATCGGACCGCCACGACAAGGACACGAAAATTATGGGTCGGATTGGATAATCCATTAAATGGATCGGATACGGATATCCGTTAATAAATTAATAAAAATTATTTATTTATTAATATATAATAATTAATTAATTGATTTTGATATATTAGTTTAGATTTAGAGTTCTTTCGAAAACTCAAATCTCTAGGTTCTTCATTGTCCGTGTCCCAAATTTTTAATTCACCACCAAAAAATGTATTTATTTATCATTTATTATATTTTTTTTAATAATTAATTTCTTCTACTATCAAAATTTAATAACTTTTGTTTTCTCAACTTCAAGTTTTCAATTAAGTTGTATCAACTGATTAACTAACTGGTGAGATCTTAAATTTAAATGTCGATGAAAGTTTTGTAGATTCATCTGAATACTCATTCATTGTCTCAATTCTTGCAATTTCACCATAATAGATGAAAGGTACTTATTATAATTAATTTTATTTGTTGTAAATCTTAATGTTTTAATTAATACTAGATTTACACTCGTGCGTTACACGAATTAAATTGTGTATAATATTATCTATAAAGTACACAATAACACTCCAATAATTTTTTATTATAATTAAAAAAAAAGTAATTAAATTAACAAATTAAAATTATAAAGTTGTAAGTTAAAATATTTTATATGCACCCACGTTTGATTAACATGCTTTATATATACAAAGATATGATTTGTTGTCCCCTCGCTCAGGGTGTAGTGGTGAAAGCACCTTGCCAGGACCAAGAGGTCACAGGTTCGAGCTTTCCTGGGGACATCTTGGTGTGTGAGTTAATAAATGTATTCCTATTAAAAAAAAAAACAAAGATATGATTTGTTTTATTTTTGAATAAATAAATAAGTTTATATATTTTAATAAAATAAATAAATATTTCCGTAATATCTGTAACGCCCCCAACTGACCTTCCCTAATTTGGGGACACGTTACATTTATGATCAGGTTTTTCCAAACATAAATCTTAATTTTAAATCAGCGGAAGACTTCGATAATTTGAAAGAGATTTAATAACAAAATAAGTTGTACTTCGAGTCCAAGTAAAATAACATTTGATACAATAAACACTTCAAAAACGGGAAGGAAGGAACAGAGCGTGTAGCAGCGGTGTTTGTAACGTGGTGGAGATATGCATATGAAGATGCATATCTCAGGATCTATTAAATTATGATAATCTTCACTTCGCCTGTTACACCCCTTATACTCCGATCCTCGCTGCTCAACCTGCGCGTTTTAGAAATAACACGAGGGGCTGAGTACTAATGTACCCAATGGAAAATATGCCCGAAAACATACATTTATATAAGAATGCTATGCAACTCACACAGATGTACACATGGTTTTGTTGAAAAGAACCGTGTAATCCAAAACATTTTATTTTGCACGCGTATTATATTACATGATATTATATCTGTTTTATGTGGTGTAACTGAAAGCTGGCCGACTTTCAAATTACGATGAACAGTTATGAATGAATACACACTCAACTTACTGTCATCTAAAGTGCACTAGTCTCAGAATTTACATTTGAGACCCGATCGTTTAACAAACCAACACCTTGGATCCATAAACACGTGGGGGCTTTTCACTCCACTTCATAAAATATGTGGGGATGTACACCCCACTTCACAATATGCGGGGGCTTTTCACCCCACTTCAAACTTAAAGAGTTCTAGCACACCAAAATCCTGGTTCTAAACTCACTAGTATAACTCTCTGCCGATGGGAATTGATAGAGGACATATATAATAGCACAAAACATGCATAGAATCTCATTTTAAAAATAAAGCAATTTATCACGTTTTGAAAAGAAAACACATTTTCATTTTATACTCAAATAGTTTCCCACCTAGTGTTAGGCTTCAATTATAGATGTTTTTCCCGCTAAATGAGTTTAACTTCCTCGACTTTCAATTTCCTATAATAATCAGGAGTAAACTAATTAGGACGGATGATCTAAGACGGTACTTGAATCGATTAATTCCAACATCACTATCTCATCATCGACTTATGCTAACATTTCGCATGGTCCGATGTCATAATATAGCATTCCTTCATACTCAAATCATGCTTCTCTAGTCATGAAATAAACTCATGCATTGGAAATGACTCGAAAAGGATCTAGATCAAACAAAGAAAGAACTTTTCAAGATTTACTGTCTATCTCGATCGAGACAAACACATCCCGGTCGAGATGGCTGTCTCGACCGAGACACAACCATCTCGGGCGAGATGGTTGTCTCGACCGAGACCAAACACATCCCGGGCGAGATGACTGTCTCGACCGAGACACAACCATCTTGGGCGAGATGGTTGTCTCGACCGAGACCAAACACATCCCGGGCAAGATGACTGTCTCGACCGAGACCCTTCCAAAAAGGCCTAAATATCTGTCTCGACCGAGACAAGTCCAACCCGGGCGGGACGGCTGTCTCGACCGAGACACAACCCATATCGGCCGGGACACGTCGTCTTTTCCAACGGGACGACGAACCAAGCCTGCAACTCGCTCCAGAACCCACAAAACACACATGCAACACCATCCGAACACACTAACAAGGTCCCTAGACATCCTAGACCAAGAAAACAGGTTCGAAATGGAGAAAAACACTCTAAAACAAAGGGACTGGAAACTCACCGGAATCTTCCACTTCTACGGCGGCAGCGAGCTTCTCCGGCGAGCAAATCCTCGTTTTCGGTTATCAAAATGATCTCTACACGATAAGGAATGCATTACAATCGACTAGAATTCGATTCTATGGCCATATAACAAGATCTAGCTCCTAAACCCGAAAAATCAAGTGTGAAGAACATCCTACCTTCTCTCTTCGATAACTCCGTCGATTCTTCACCTCTCGATGTTCACCTTAGCTCTTTAGAAAGCTGGGAGTGAGAGCTTCGTAATGGTGGTGGCGGCTTGGTCGGGGGTGGCCAGAGTTGACCGGAATCTCTCCGAGAAGGTGGTGGGTTTAAGGTTTGGGATGGGAGTTTGGCTCTCAATTTCTCTCTCTCTAGCTTGGAAGTGGTATGAATAAATAATGAGTAGTATAACTCATATATATTTGGTCTAAATTATTCCTCCTATACAATATATGAATATGTATAAATATATAACTACTTTCTAATATTAAATTCCCAATAATTCATATTATTCTCCAAAGTTTCATAAATAAGGGAAAAATTATCCTATATACCCAAGTGTCATAAAATGGCATACATGTATATTCAAATACTTGATACTTCATACTTCAATTATCCTTTTCAAATTAATTCAAATATCACCATGATATATATATAATATCATATTTTGATTTCATAATTTAATTCACCATCATCAAACCTACCTTACATCATAATTCGAATAATAACTTGATTTTTCCTTCCTCAAATTGAATAATAAAACTAGGCTCGATAAGAGAGATCGATTTATCGATTGCAAATGAAATGAAGTTGAAAGTTCTTAAATAGTAATTGCTCGAAAATTAAGGAGAAATTCTTATTATACTAACGATTAATCGTTACAAGGGTTTAATTACATGCGGTATATTACAATATCAATTACTATTATGTTCGATACTACGAGGATTGTATTAGATGTAACTTTTTAACAGTTATATCATTATGTTTTTCAATGAATGAATAATATATATATATATATATATATTTTAAATAAGTAAATATTTTATACATTTAAATAAATAAATTAATATTCTTTTTGGCAGGAACAGGTATTGAAGGACTATTTTCATTTAATATATTACATAGATTTTTCTTCATCAAAATTGTAAGTGGAGTATTTACGATTAAGGTGAATGATTGATCACTATTTAAAAATGTGCAAGTTTGATCACTAGTATTTGAATTTAAGATTTATCTACGTATCTTGGGATATTTGATTGAGGATTTTAGTTTCAAATGAAGTTGCAGTTTTATTTATTTATCCAACACAAGATTTGAAGAATCAAATATTAATATTTTGTATTATCTTATTAAATTTTTATTGGATTATAATTATTTTTATTGAAATAGATTCTTATTGAATTAGTCCGATTTGGATTCTTATCGGATCGGATCCATAATGAATTATTCGGATTGGATACTTATCGGATTTTTAAGGATATGGATCGGATTCGTGCGAATACGAATTTGAGCTTAACGAATCGGATACGGATACAGATTTTAATCTTTTTTAATGAATCAGATATAAATTTGACATTAACGGATCGAATCGTTAACAAATTGACATGATAAAGATTCGATCCGCATGAATTGCCAGCTCTAAGAAAATGTAAAGTTGATTATTGGAGATGAATGGTAAAAACTTTAGAATGACTTAACTATATTGTGCATCTGAAGAAGAAAACAAAAAACTGTATATTGTAAGTAATTTATTTAGGGGGGTAAAGATGACTTTAGACATGGGAAAATGAATAGAAAAGGGTGAAATAAAATAGATAATAGTTGTAAAATGGAGTTAATGAGGAGGAGAGAGAAGGCCATCTTTCTATGGTTCTGAGCAGAAAAATGTCCTCTTCTACTAGAAATAGTTTTTTGGTAGCATCACAGACTGTGCTCTTCTGACACCCCTTATTAAAGTCCCCCCCCCCCCCTCTTAATTATTTCTCTCTTTACAAAACAAAACATTTTTATTATTATTTCTTTTTTCTAAATATTTAAATAACTAATATTTTTTTAATTTCCTTATTTAAACAGAATTTAACATTTCTTTATTGTTCCACACACATATACACGTACACACTCCACACCTCTCTCTCTGCCAACTCCAGCCCTGCTCTCACACATTACTACACATATTGCTAAAACTTCCATCTCTCTCTCTCTCACACATACACATACACATACACATACACATACACGGAGAGGTGCACAAGAGTCCAGGAAACCAGTGAGAAAGATTCATATACATGATCTCATCTTACACAGATTTAGCCAAACACAAGCAGTCCTAATCCCTTGAAAAACTCCAAGTTTTAGCCATCTATTCTCCTCCTCACAAACAACAAACAAACACCCCTCCCATCTCCCAATACACACACACAGTCACACAGAGCACTAAGCCTTCCTCATTATTATTCACCCCTTCGTGTTCCTCCTCCCACACATGCATTCATGAGTAGGAGACTCTTCCCTCATCGATCACCATTCCACTTGTCTGGTGGTGATTGCTGCCCTCATTAACTATTTGAATGGGTTGTCTGATATCACAGCTTGCGGCCAAATTTGCCTTCTTCCCGCCGACGCCGCCCACTTACCAGGTGAAGAAGAGGGATGACGGCAAGCTGGTGGCTGTTTCGACGACGTCGTCGCTCCCGATAACCATTGATGATTCTTGCTTAGATGTGTTGGCCATTGATACCAAAAGGGGCAACAAGATTGTCGCTTTCTACTTGAGGAATCCGTACGCTAGGCTTACTGTGTTGTACTCCCATGGAAATGCAGCTGATCTGGGTCAGCTCTATGATCTCTTTGTACAGCTCAAAGCCAATCTCAGGGTTAACCTTATTGGGTCTGCTCTTCTTCCTCTCTCTCTCTCTCTCTCTCTAACAAGTTATAACGGTCTTTGTTTTACATTTAAGGCAAGCTAACTCTTCTGCTTTTAGTTTTTCCACTCTGGTTGGTTTGCAATTTTAGATTGATGCTGCATTCGTATTAAAGGGAGCTGTTTTGCCTTTTATTTCGATTCTGTTGACACAAATGTGGGGATTTCCGTAAATTTGAAAAGAAACACACCAACCCATCTTTATGTTTTTTTTTTCTTTTTTACTTTTCTTTTTATTTCCACTGTGAAAGTTCACTTGACTTTTCTCTGAGCTTCAGTGTTTTGATCTGAAATCTTGATTGTTAAGTGACAAAATGGTGATTACCGGAAGTTGAATAATTCTATGAATTTAATTGGTTGACTGTTGGGTTTTGTCAAGATTGCCCATTAGATATCACAATCTAATTATTTTACTGAATGAAAGCTCATAAACAAAATTAAATGTTGTTGCTAGTCGTTTTCCATCTTTAATGCTTGGCGTATTGATTTTCATCTAACGTGAAAGTGATGGGCTTGAGTTGCACTGACCTGTGCGAGTGTAAAGGAGATCTTAATGATGCTTTTAGATTGGGACACCTTTTGAGTTTGCTTCTGGTCCCAATGACTGTCATGTTGATGTAGATTTGGTAGGCTCTAGTCATATTGTTTTTGAACTCGGTCTTTCTGCATTTGTGATATTGAGTGAATACGATGCTTAAATACTGCTGCACTTGCTTCTTTTCCAGCAGGTTGGGTATATATTTTTTGTATCTATTTTGTCTCTTAGCAAATTCTCCCAGGATGTAAATCACAAGAAGTATGTACCACTTTTATGTGTTGGATAATTTTTTGTTTCCCAATTATTGAAAGTGGTTAATTTGACCATCCTGCACTTCTATATCAGTTATTACTATCTATGCTAAAAAACTCATAAACAATAACCTATTCCATATAATTATCCACATCTTTTTAACCCTAAAAGACTTATGTGAATTCTTTTCATTCACTATTGTGTGTAACACAATGGATGGATTCTGGGTTATTTCCTCCCTGCTATGTTGATTAATTTGTATGTTGTACTAAGTTAATTCTGTTCAATGGTGCAGGTACGACTATTCTGGTTATGGAGCTTCAACTGGTAAGGTAAAATCCACTGAACTTGATATGATTTTATCCCATTGTTAACTTTGATTCATTAAAAGATAAAGAAGACTCTTGTCACAATGAAAGTGCAAATAGGATATATCTATCATGTTGCTCATTCTTGGTTATGATAGTTCCAAGTATGTTTTGGAAAAGTTAGCTAGTCTGCTTCATTAGTCTTTGTATGCTGATGCTTTTTAACTTAAACTATTTGCCTAGAAATTGGCTTGTTATGTTGTCTTTGTTTTCTATTCATCTTAATTATGGTTTCTAATGAACTTTTGAGGATTGCAGTCCTGGTTTATTTATCTTCATAAATCAAATATATTGCTTTTAGACCAAATTCTTATAGTTAAACATCAACCTTTGTTTTTTGTCTTTGATAATTCTCAGCCCAGTGAATATGATACATATGCGGATATTGAGGCTGTATATGAGTGTCTTCAAACAGAATATGGGATTAGCCAGGAAGATCTAATTCTGTATGGGCAATCAGTTGGAAGTGGCCCCACATTGCATTTAGCAGCTCAATTACCGAGGTTGAGAGGTGTAGTCCTGCACAGTGCCATCCTATCTGGACTTCGTGTTCTTTGTCATGTAAAGTTCACCCTCTGCTGTGATATTTACAAGGTTAGTACTTCTATATCTTGCAAAATTAACATGTGGCTCGAGCAATTCATGGTTGAAGTTGGCTCCTTCTGATCCAATATAGCTCTTTATTGGTGATAGATTCGGCACATTGATGATTGAGTGACTCTTTTGAACAGTTGAACTTTCTTTGAAGGTGGCACCTTGCATTTGAGTCCATAAAGTTCTTTTCTTAATTCCATATTTTATTGCTCTAAAATCTCCAACACCAAGTTTTGTTCAGGAAGATGGGAAGGGTAGAATCGTAGATTACTTGATATTTTATGGTCCAAGGGAACGGTTTGCTGCAATAGTACCAGTACATTTTAAAAACCTACTGTACTTCTAATTGCAAATCAGACTCTATAGATCAGCTCTTCCATCTTTGTATGAATCCATCCATAGATCCTGTTTACTTCTCCACAGCACTCTACTTTAGCCAATATGTGTGAATGCTGATTAGTCACTAAATAAGGGATGCGTTTCAGGGGTTTTCTGAGTATGTAGAACAATATGAGGATTGGTTGAAAGCTAGTGATATTATTAAATCTTCTAAGGATTTTATTCTATGTTTGACACCTAATTGTGGCTGCTCAATATCCCACCATGTTAGCTGATCGTTGCAAGATGCTTGAGCTTTTTCAGACTCTTCTATATGATCATAATCGAGTTCTCATATCTTTAGGGATACAATATTTTTTAAAAACTTTAATTTGTTGTTGCTTTCAGTCATTAACTTCATTCAACTTTGCAGAATGTAAAGAAAATCCGGAAGGTGAAGTCTCCTGTACTTGTTATACATGTAAGTGATTCAGGAATCTCTAAACATCTGCTAGTTTTGCCAATATTCTACATTGCCCGATAATAAATTGAAAGCTGGTGTTAGGGATCTCTTTAGCTCATAGATGTTAAAAAAATAATGCTCACTATTTGTCATTTTCCAGGCCATGCAATTTAATTTTATATATTTAACTTATTAAGTTTAAAAAGACTCGACTTTGTCGTAGTTTTCTGTGGCTTTTGTTCCTTTTATGTTGTGGTGAGAAAATTGACCTGGGATTTTGGGTTTGCTTTAAGTATTATGGAGAGATAAATCATATTAAATATTTCTATGTTGTGAAATTGTTCTAAGAATGACCGCCGATGAACTCCTTAAGCCTTCCGATTTGGATAATGCATTAATATTTGATTATTATTTTGTTTAATAATATCAAATTATGTTGGCAAATTCATCATAGTTTCTACAGTGATGACATTTAGTTTAAAAAAATTTCTGACCTTTTGAGCTTCCCTAGCTTCAGTCTTCACTATTAATAGAGGTACATAATGACATCAAACACACAACACAACAAAATCTATTTTTTCTCTTTTCTTTTATTTTTTGCAAATTTCAAGTCAAGCTCAAAGTTAAGGTGGGAATCTCTTTATGACATTCTTATTTATGCTTTTATGCAAATACCTACACTAGCTGATGGGTTATCCACTTTACTATGATGATTTCTACATATATTAACATAGCATTCACTCCCACTACAACTGAATGCATAATGAAAAGAGTGTGGTCTCCTTGGCTTATCTGGCAAACTGTGCTCTAAATCATGCTCTGGGAGATTGTTTTAATTCAAAAAGAGTTTCTTTTTTTTTTAGTTTGCACATGTTGATCCTAGGGGAGTTTTCGAGTAGATTTTCAATCAAAGTCACCTTGCATTTGTTAGCTTATGCTCATTTTTGCAATTAAATCAAAAGTTTCCTATTCTCTTCCACTTAAAAGTTTTGGGTGTACCCTTCGGCTACTAATCTTGCTTTGTATCTTTCAAGGGGTTCATCATCCATGTAGTTCAATGTAAAATCTACTTGCTATCAACAATGTTTTTGCCTTGAGATTTATGAACAATCTTCTATGGTTATTCCTTTCTAATGCATTCGTTTCCTCTATCAAAGCATCTTTAAGAAGATAAATGATAGTGGTTGATTAGTGCATTCTCTAGGGACTCATCATTTTTGTATTCCAATCAATGTAAAAACCACTTTCTCTCAACAATGATTTTACATTCGGATTATCAACAATCTCTGATGTTTTATTCTTTTCTAATGTACTCATTTTCTTTGTCAAAGTATCTTTAACAAGATGTAATTGGTTCTTAAAGCTCGTGTTCAACATTAGCTAGAATTCAAAAAAAGCTTAACTCAAAGGATTTAGGTTCAAGACCACATGCGAAAACATTTAGAAGGTCAAGAACTATTAGTGGTTCTAAGAGTTAACAAGTACTATCATCCATCATAGAAGTCTCCCCCCCATAAGAGAGAGAGAGGAGATGGAAAAACAAAGTGCTCATTTTGACATCTACATTGATTTATAATTCTTTTGAAAATGGGTCGAAACACTTGTATCCCTTTGTAGTGAATGAGTGACCGAGGAAAACACATTTTTGGCTCTAGGTTCTAAGATATCCCTCTGTGTGATAAAATTTGATTTTAAGTAGTTTGTAGCGACGTTCTGTCCTAAAGCTTTTCATTTTGACACCAAATTGATCTTAAATTATCTAATGAAAATTAGGCATAACTTTGCTAACATCATTTTTGTGTTTAAGAAGAAAGAGCCATGTAACCTGAGAGCAATCATCAATTGACAATGCAAACCAACAAGCTGCATCAACATCATATTTAAGTCCCTAAAAGAAGGATTGCCAAGATGAGGTAATATAGCCAAATTAAATCCTTATTTGAGGAACTAAGAATAGTTGAATACAAATTGCTCCGAAGTTACTAAGATAGGTCAAGGTGGTAAAGACTGTCCCTTTCCTTAGCTAGTCTAATCCTTCTCCTTGAGTCATGATCTTGGAAAATAGCAAAAAAATGCATAGCATTTAATATCATGGGTCAGCTTTGAAATAGAAATAAGGTTGACAATCTGGGAACACGAGACTTCTCAAGTGACCCCAACAAGCTTCTCAATTTCTCAATCTCTTCAATACAGAATCCCCTTGTTGCTGAATTATCCACACTTTTAGGTTGCTCCACCTATGCCCTTGAGGCCTTTGCTGCCCCCCCCACCCCCCAACAGCTGCTCAATGTTAGCTAGAAGGTTTACAATTCAGCTTCCAACATGTCCTCTGGTATGCTTCTGTTTTTTGCAATAGTCTCTGATGGTTTGTTTTTGCTAAACCATCCATAGTATGTGGTTCTGACGTCACATACCTCTGACTTTCTTCTACTCGGATTAATAAGATTGTATCTAGAGGTGTATCCTCCTTGCCGAGGAGCCTGTCATATTCAAAATTCAATCATGGCAAAAAAAAAAAAAAAAAAAATCATATACCCGTTCCTTTTCAATGAACTTCTTCAAAGTGGAAGCATCATCAGGGCATTTAATCTCAATTATTGGAAAGTGAATCTTGCAACTTGGTTGTATACTTTGGGAAAACTTTGTCTTCTTGCTTGGTGGGTCCAGATTTTTCCTTGATTCTATACACAAGTGCAGCATCTCAGGCCTTCGAGTATGTGCAGTTGATGTAATCCCAAATCTCATTTGCATTATTTAAGAACATGCAAGTGTCACCAATCAGTGGGTCCATGGAATCCCTTAGCCAGGACATAATCATAGAATCCTCTTCATTCCACACTCTAGGTATGTAGAGACAATTTGGGACCAGTTGAGATAGTTCCTCCTATTGAACGTATTGGATGTCCAAATATTTTGTGATTCTCCAATTTTCTAAACATGGTTTATTTCTTATGTATATTTCCTTTGAAATGATAGTACAATGTATCATATTAGATTACAAATTAATTCTCCTACCCTTTGCTCACAAATCTTTACAGCTTATCTACACTTCAACAAAGAACACTGCACACGAACAATATATTCAAAGTACATGCGATTTGGCAGCTCCTCTGTTTGTCAAATGTGTACTTTAATTTGATTAGTATGAATTGAACAAAAATGTTATAAATGTTTTAACCCAGGCTCTCAATTTTGTAATATTCTATAATGTAGACATTATAATTGATGAGTGATTAGTTCTTAAACTCCAAGTAAGCATGATGGTTTGTTGCATTTGTTTCTGACGTAATATTATCATTGTGTACTTGTTTGCAGTGCGTGCATCGCCATATCAATGATTTGCCTTGCTGTTTTTTTGTTATATTTTGTAATGCTTGATTCACGAGTTGATGCAAATTGAGAAGTTGGTGTATGCAATTTACAGGGAACAGAGGATGATGTTGTAAATTGGTTGCATGGTAATGGATTATGGAAAATGTCGAGGGAACCATACGAGCCGCTGTGGATCAAGGGAGGCGGCCACTGCAACTTGGAGCTGTATCCAGATTACATCCGTCATCTCTGTAGATTCGTTCAAGAAATGGAGAACATGACTACTGAGGTTCGACTGAGAAAGATCCGCCAGACTCTTTCTCAGCAGAAAAGATTCAAGTGTGCTTCAATGTGCTCCACTAGTAAATGCTGCACAATAAAAGTCGGCCGACCCAGATGCCTACAGTGCTCGATTCCGAGTTGCTGCTGCTGGAGGCCCAAATTCCCAGAGTGCCAGATGAAATGGCCGGCGTGCCCAGGGTGCTTCATGCCTAGATGCATGGGTGCGTCGTGTCGGTGCATGAAATGCTCGTGCAGGTGTACAATGTGTTCATGTTTGTGTGCTGCTAAGTGCTCTTGTTGGTGATTTTAGTGGTGGGTATACAGATTGAGAGAGAGAGAGGGTAGCCTTTTGTACAGATTGCATCTGGTTAAGTAAGAGGTAGAACTGATGTTGTACTAATTAAGTGTTGTAACTCGGTTTCTTGCATTGCATTGGTGAAGAAACCAGTTTTTTTTATTTACTTGTATGCTTTCTGATTATTACCTTTATAATTGTTAGAATTAACTTTACTTTTAGTTACAAATTTTAACATAATTTCTTGCTAATCTGATATCTCAATTTTCTGGTATGGTTTTCTTATTTTTCAAGAAAATGAATTACAATGCGTTGGAAAAAATTCTAACTCCGAATCTTTTGGGATTTTATGTATGTGGCAAGTTATAATGGTCATCATTCGATTCTTTATTATTTTATTTCTACAGTGGTGTTTGAATTTAATATTATCATACAGTGGTGTTTCATTATCCTCAATCTTCTTAGTTTCAAAATAATTTAGCTCATTTAATAACATAAGAAAGTGTTTCCATATTGCAAAAGTGAACAAATATAATTCTAAAAAATGCAAAAGCTATGGAAATGCTAAGATGTACAAGTTTTAAAAATTTATGTGAAAACTCAAACAATTAGATAACAATGTCAATGGGCCAATATTATTGGATTAATTTGTGTTGAGATTTGTTCTTATCCAAATCCTAAGGCTTTGTTTTTGGGACTAGATGAGTATTATGTCGGCATTCATCCTCGCTCTCGCCCAACCCAATACACAAAGACACGAGACAACACACAGTTGCAGCGGCATGCAAGAAGAGTAGGGATTTTTGTTTTCACGAAGCTCTCCATCGATTCTGATTTTGGGCAAATAAGTAAATGTACGATAGCTTCAGTTAGGAAAGGGATGAAGAAGGGCTAATTTAGGGAAGAGATCAAAATATGCTAAATAGGAATAAATTCTAGACCTTTGATTTTGATGGATGAATGATCAAGATTGAGTTTTTTAAATTGATAATTATTTATTTTAATGTAGTAGGTGGTTATGCAATTTAATGATGCATAACATTAAAACTAAACAAACATAATTTACTAACTAATCAAGCATTTTAGCATAAACAATTTTTAGTATAGGAGCTAATTTATTTGTGGGTTGGGCAAATGTGTAGATAATGGGCTTATTTAATTCAACAATCAAATTATGGATTATTTGGTTTAGGACCCAAAACTCTTATACTAATAACCCTAACCTTTTTTACTGCAAAATTAAAAAAAAAAAAATCCTGATATTTGGTTGGCAAAATGAAATTTACAAGTTAAATATTTAAAAAAATAATTTGATGTAACAGAATCAACTCAATTAAATTGTAACATAAAATGTTTGGCAAAAAGCCACGTCAACGGTTTCTTCTTGTTTTCATTAAGAGAGCATCCGTAGCCTTTCACTGCTTTCCACATTCATCATGCACATTTCTGCCCTTTTACCAGACCTTCCTCTGCTTCTTCCCTCGCCCGGTACCACTACCTGCCGCCCGCCGGAAGGGAAGCACTGCGGCTCTTTTCTCGACGCTAAGTGCTTTCTCTCTCCTGGGCTCGCTAGAGTAAGCTCCACCTTCTGTTTTTGATGATTGTGGACTATGCTTTTCGTTTTTTCTTGATTCCCATAGCTGCCATAAGCTTGGGTGTTTTCCACTTTTCTGAATAACCTAAGGTAAGCTGCGTGGGGATGGAGAAAATTTGTGGGATTGGGGATACGAATTTATGCGCTATCTATCTGGTTGTTGTGTTAAGTTAGATTTGGCTTTGATTTTCTTAATTTGAGAGGCAGGGCTGTCAGAATAACAAATTTATATTGATTAGAAGCGGGAAAAACGGGAGATGCATATCGTATGGATTTATGTGTCCGCCAGAATAGAAGGTGAACTAATGATCTATTTTGAAGAATCACTAGCCAGTGGATGAATTCAAAGCCCCATGATTAGAAGCTTACCAACTTCTTGGACTCTTATTTGTGCAGCAGTGATGATTCTCATATTTTTGTACTTCAAGTAAATTAATGTCACACAAGTATTTCAGCCAGCCCAGTAAGAACTTGTTTTATGTTGTAAATCGTGTAGTATTTCATTAGAGACTTAAGAGTATGAAGTTTTTTGTGTATAAGCATGGCTATTCTGCTGAGTTGTTTGAGTATGTAGCTGTATAGTACTCAATAGATGTTATATTTATATATGTTATTCATTCAATCAAATTCCAAAGATCTTGTTTTTTTACCCCCTGTTTTGACTCCACGTCGTTGCTTAGAATTGCTCATTTGCAAATCCAAAGCTTGAGGTTGGCCCAGAAAAGTTGAGAACTAGAAACATTATGACAAGAGCTTATGGGAATTCTGGCGGTGATCTGATTCCGATTGCTCCTCTTCAGCTAGAGACTCCAGTTGGCCAGCTTTTGGCTCAAATCCTGCAAACTCATCCCCATCTCCTTGTGGCTTCTGCTGAACAACAGCTTGAGAATCTCCAGAGTCAGAGAGATGGTCAGGAGGAGACAACTGCACCATCCTCTCAAGATCTTTCCCTGTATAAGTAAGTTTTCTTTCATTATGTTAGATCAGTTCTTTTGGTAGAGCAAGTATATAGTGATCTGTTTAGACTTCTATCCAGGCATGAAATTATTTTTGAGATTCCCTAGATTAGGTTCTGATAGTGCATATGGTTCACTATCATTTTGAGACACTTATATAGGATCAAGTGGATATGCGAACTAAGTAGTTTAGCTAGTTTTGGCTGGAATAGTCAAAGTCGAATTCTTTGATTACACGTTTTTTGCTTGTCTTTGGATGATCTGGGCCATTTTCATTAACTTAAAAGTCTCACTCTGCTTGTGACACTTGCTATTTGCTGATATTGGATAAGGTCTTGTTTTTGGGTCAAGCTATTTGTTAATGTTATTGAACCATATTAAAAGAAACCTATGTGGGGGAAATCTCTTTATATTGCTCACCAACTCAAACCACACATTTATACAAAGATGAACCATCTATTATGGATAGTAAAATCAACTAATCAAAGACCGAGTAATCACTACTCTATTTAATATAATCTATAACATAAAAATTCTATTATTTCCTTATTGTTTGATTCTAGATGTTAATTGTACCTAATTTGTTACATAGATAATCAATCCTAACATCATTAGTAGCAACATGCATCATAAAATCAAGCGCAACATGATAGAACTTTCGTACTTGACCGAAAACCTAGCCAAGTTGAAAATAAGAAGTCCAGCACACACCAAAACGGAACGTAACATCGATCCGATGTTGATACAAAGATGAACCATCTATTCTACATTGTACATCAACTAATTAAAGACCATATGATCACTATTCTATTTAATATGATATATGCTACATATAATCTGAAAGGTAGCATTTGATGGATTTCATTAGTAGTTGGAGATAGAGTAGGCTGGTTAAAAGTAGTTTTCTATAAATTGTAGGTGCACTTAAAGATTTCCAAGGTATCTGCTCGAGACAAGTATTGCATTCATTTATGATGCAGCTGCCTTTGTAGAAGTTCACTGCAGGTTTTTGGTTTGATTTCCTGTTGCATTTTCTTGCAATCTCTGGTATGTCCAGTGTTATTTATGAAGAAAATTTATTTTAGTACAATTGTAATGACTTTGGTTAGATGAATGAGTTGAAATTTAAAGTTAGAGGTTATGGGAAATGAAAACATGTTTGTTTGATTTTATTTTTTTTCATACTTCAAATAAGTGATGGATATGAAAAGATGATTATACCTGCGGTTATCATATTGAGATGAATATTTAGATGGTTACTCCTACTGTGATGATGCATCTATGATTGAATACTGAATAGATGATATAGGATTGGAATGAAAAGACAAACTAAAAATGAGAAAAGTGTTTACAGTTAGTAACCCTAGCCGATGCCTGTTCACTAATGATTTTTAGTCGGAGGGCTCTTGAACTGAGAAATAAACTCTAGAAGCTTAAACAGGGTATCTTCAGCAGTGGCAACTTGCAACAATTGGTTCATTTATACTCGTGGTTTATTAGATGCTACTACACCAATCTGATTGCATTATTTGGTTCTAAAGTAGATCTTCTATGATCCACACATGAGGAGATTCTTGGTTTCGTTCAGACAGAATAACTGTTATTAGATAAAAATAGATAGAAACAGTTGTGAGGAGTCCTATTAAAACCACTGAATATATGCATGCCTTGCATCCTCACCAGAATCAATTGAGTTTGCTGGAAAATCTGCTAGAGGAGTAACCCCTTCGGGAAACATAGGTGCAGGTGAAACTTGTTTTCCGTGACCCATTTATCATACAGACAGATTATGAACAATTATTGTCATAATTGAATGCTAATTATATTGTCAAGAGCTGTGCTGACCGATACTGCAATACCTCTTGTAATTTTTAAAACCATTTATTATACATAAATTAGCATCTAATACAGTGGTGAAATGCAGAAACAAGCGCAGTTATGGTTGCTTTTATCTTTATGGTACAACTTCTTGGCTGGTAATCTGTGAGCTGCTTGCTAACACTCCCCTCGTAGTTTGATCTCCATCCAAAAGTCCTAATGTTCATCTATTAGTTGCGTTAAAGTTGTTATCAGGACGAGTGCATGGAACTGATAATATGATCGATACTTGTTGGTTGTCCGTCCGTGACCAATATTTTTCTTGATTCAGGAGAATAGCTGAAGTGAAAGAGAAAGAAAGGAGAAAGACAGTGGAGGAAATCTTATATTGCTTAGTTGTGCAAAAGTTTGTGGAAAATAATATCACACTGATTCCTAAACTATCAGCAACTTCTGATCCTGCTGGAAGGGTCGACTTTTGGCCAAACCAAGAAGAGAAGCTGGAATCCGTGCACTCTCCTGAGGCTTTTGAGATGATCCTGAGCCATCTATCTCTTGTACTTGGGGAGCGGGCTGTCGGGCCCTTGGATACTATTGTGCAGATTAGTAAAATCAAGCTTGGCAAGCTTTATGCTGCTTCAATCATGTACGGGTATTTCCTGAGAAGAGTTGATGAAAGGTATCAACTCGAAAGATCCATGAACACGCTTCCTGAAGGTTTTGGTGAAGAAGAGAGAACATATGAAGAGCCGGTATCAGAAAAGCAATTGTGGGATCCAGATTCCCTGATACGGATCTATCCCGATGAAGATGGGGGAGGTATAGTGGAGTCAAGAAACGAGGAGAGAACATATAAATTGAAATCATATGTTATGTATTTGGATGCAGAAACTCTTCAGAGATATGCAACCATACGATCTAAAGAAGCAATATCTCTGATAGAGAAGCAGACGCAGGCGTTGTTCGGGAGGCCGGATATTACGGTTGCAGCTGATGGTTCCTTAGGTGCATCTAATGATGAAGTAGTTTCTCTTACATTCTCTGGGCTTACAATGCTGGTGTTGGAGGCAGTTGCATTTGGGTCGTTTTTATGGGATGCGGAAAATCATGTTGAATCCAAGTATCCATTTATCAACAGCTAGAGTTAAATGTTACTATTATTGTTTCATATTTTTTCTTTGAGCTTTGTATATTATTGAATACAAACCATTTACTGCAGTGACACTGTTAGTGGAATATATAAAGGCATAAAATGTCTCCTATTCAAAGGTCAAATCGTGAAGATCAAGAAATTATAAATTCTGAGATTTTTAGGAATATTTTGGTGTATAAATATATTTCGATTCAAATATATAAAGGCATAAAATTAACCATAATCTAATCTTGAAAATGAGCAGGGCAGCGCTAGAGTTGGGTAAAGCACAAAATATCCAATTTCAAGTAGACAGATAGATGATTGAATAACAGATTCTTTTGACTTTTACTCGTATAATTTATTTTTCCTAACATAATAAATTGTAGAGGTAAACTTATTTTCTCAGTGGAGGAATATAATTAAATACTAAATTAAGTTTTAAATCGAATTGCTCACAATTGATCCAAAACTAATTAATCCCTACTATATATAATTTTACACAATTTATAAAATTTGTAAGAGACTTAAATGTTTCTCTTATTCATTAAAAATCAAATACATATTGAAAACTTATTCTTCTAAAATAGAAAATACAAAACACAACACAATTTTTGACTACTAATCTATTTGAAGGATAAAAGCTTATTATTTTATCCCCTACTTGGGACGCAGTGGTAAAACACATTGTCAGAGATTAGCAAGAACATTTGAGTGTGATGGTTTAAATAAATGATTTTCTATTAAAATAATATTTAATATGATTAAAAGATATTCTGAGTAATTAGGATTGTTTTGGTCAGTGATCCTTCACTACTAACTTTGAGACCCAGTGTTGCATTATGATTCATGATGAGAAGACATTATTAGTTTGTTATAATCGAATGCTACACAACACACCAAAACTGTGACATAATTAATTACCTTCATCTTTCATCTTCTAGGTAAAAAAACATACCACGTCAGACAGGCATACAACCTGCCGGCCGGCCGGAATCCATCCCAATATACACATGGTCTCATCACTGCAGGTTAAAGTAAAGCTCTTCTCCTGGATAACTAGATAATGAATGTTGGTTAGGAACCAAATCTAACATCAAAACACACCAAATCTCCTTTATTTCCCAAACATTTTAAACAAGTATAGTTGGTCACAACAAAATAGCAGAACAACAATTCCAGAGCTTCGAGAAAAGCATAAAACTACACCAAAAGTAGGGGAGTGCAATAATATACTTATTTTTTGATATTTTACACCAACATACTTATTACGACACCCTCATTAGTTGCACACTGTTTCGACATTGGAGCATGATGACACCTGCACAAAGCCAGAGATAACATTTCATTACAATCACAAATGTTTGGACCTGACGGTGTCGAGATCAAAGATGAAATTATAAAAAATAAAAATAAAAAATCTGTACAGCCCATAGAAGAAAAAAAAATCATCATGAGCCTTAGGCTGCTGTATATAAAGAACAATCAGAGGAGGTAGGTATATATTAAGGTAGGATGGTGAAACAAGAGCACAAAGATGCAAATAGAGACGGCTGAATTCGTGAATATTGGCTGAATCAATTGTCATTTCTCTATCAAAAAATCACATCCAATGCACATATTGTTCTCTTATGAATTCATTTTTTTGCTCACCTTATGTAAAATTGATATACATAGTTTTATTTTAAGATAAATAATTGATTCCTCAAAAAAAAAAAAGATCAATAATTGAGAATTATCATTTCTATCACAAAATTAGATTATTTATCAAGTTTATCTCCTTCTTAAAATATTTTAGTTTAAAACCCATTATTTCAACTTCATATCTAAACTGTACCGTTTTGATTCCCCAAGAGATATAATAGTTATACAATATATACAATTACACGTTGTTCAAATATATTAGATTTATGCCTCTTTCCGAATACCATCACCAATATTATTTTCACTCAAATTTATCTTTTTGCTAATTTAATTTAAATATACAAGCAAGTTGGAGTTCGAATAATAAGCAAATATAAATTTCAGATAAAAACTTGAGAAAATCTAATAACACCAAACTTTAAGTGTATAGTTTTACTCTTATATATTATGAATATCCTAAACTTGATTTTAACAAATACAAAATATTAAACTTTAGACTCTTTTCTCTTCTATTTTCCTTTTCAAAATATCATAATGCCTAATTGGAAAACAAACTCATAGGTAAAACTTTAGGCGTTTTGGCTTTGAAAGTACAATTATATTAGTTATCTTTCTCTTTTTTTGGCTGTGTACCGTAGATATATATTGTTTTTAACTCTATAAGAATAAAACAAATATATATTCTCAAAAGATATTTACGTTAGTGTTGAGCAAGAAATGCATTTTTGTATTTCATAAATAAGTAGCATTAGTTTAACGGTTCCAAATTGTTTACAATTTGAAGGAATGGAGTAACATTATAAAAAACCCATTTTTTAGTTTTAGTTATGGATTTTAAATCAGAGCTGGGGATAAAAAAGTAATATAATAAAAGAAATTTATTTATTTTAAATAGGAGGCTGTGTCAAGAAAAATTGTGGCTGCGTTTAGAATTACCCTTTAAAAACTCGTAGCTTCCCCATGATTTTATTTTTTACAAAGAATGAAAGTAAAACAAGTTTTGGATTATAAACAAAACTAGGTAAAGCATATACGTTGTATGCAGGTAAGTCAATTGAGCAGAACGTGGCATACAGCAAGAAATTGTTTAGGTCATACCTTGCACTGGAGACTTGTTATTGCTGACTTCAGTAAATTATCGCCAACAATTGTCCTCAATTTTTTCACAAATATATCTCGACTTATCTTCTTATTCTGTAAAAGAGCACAAGAATATTAGTGAGCAGAAAGTAATGCAGTTAGTGTAGATAATTTGTTCAACCGGCATACTTGAAACAATGCATAGTTGGTCTTCACAAGGTCCATGTGTTGAGAAGGGACTTTGTTTGATATGACAGCAAAGAGCATAGGAAATGGCATCCAAGGGCTCTTAGGAGTCCTAGCTTCACAAGGTTTTCCTGGGACCTGCTAGCAACACCGTTATAAGTATTGAACTGAACATTTAACTCAGTACTCAAATCATTCAACATATGTGGTTCGTCCGACCAAAAAACATTACTCTTATAGGTACACCATTGAAACTAAATAGTAAGAAACCGAAAAGAACCCAACCATAGTGCTTGCCTAAAGCACTCTTTTATTTAGTGGGGGGAGGGCACAACGATCCTGAGACTTATCATAAGTGCTTGAATAAAGCACTCTTCAAACAATGAGAAGTAAACAAAACAGATAACATAGCAACAAATAAATAAATAAATTTATTTTCAACAAAAAATAGAGGAGCTGGATACTATTGGTTCTCCCCACAATAAGATTTGCTTACTGCTGTGTAAAGCAATGAAATGTCGCAGACCATATCGTTCAAAAGCTCAGTATGCGGCAGTCAACCACAGCGCCGCCACGGATATGGGTAGTTGCTGAGTGTCTTGGTCCTCGATCAACGCCAGTGGTATGCCACGATGGAGGTGAGCCGTGCAATTGATCGCGAACAGCAGCGCAGGGCAATTGGGAAAAGATTCGTTGACCACAGCAGTGCCACGAATTTGCGCCGCCACTGAGAAGGTATCGCGATCCTCGCCCAGCATCAGTGGTGCACCGACAGATGGACATCGTGCGAGCAGCCGCGAACAGCGGCGCACAGGCGCGACAGACAGTGCCAATGGCGTTCAGCGGAAGAAGAAGATCACGTGTGGTGGCTATGGGCAGCGCACAGACGCGACAGACAACGCCAATGGCGTTCAGTGGAAGAAGGAGATTGCGGTTGGTGCCTGGTGGCTGGGTGCCTTAACTGGAGACCACCCCGTGAGCTGCAATGGCCGATTTGATACCAGCAATCCTTTCAGTAATATGGAGGGATGGGTCACATGTACAAACCAAGCAAATCAGTAAGAACTTCCCTTGTATCTCAATTCGAAATTATATACGATTTCTTGTCACGGGTTTATGCTGCGGATCTGGAATATTATTCGCTGGTGAATGTAGGAGCTGTTAAAACGAATTGGGTGAAGTTAGCAGCCAGAGAAGATCTAGAAATTGAAAAGGATGCCATGAAGCTTATTGCACTGTCTGCTGACACAGTAAACACAGTCAAGAATCTGAGAGATATCATGGAATCTGGTGTTGAGCCAATGGCATTGATGTCACACTCACAGCTTGCAACAGTCATGATTGATATTCTTGCAGGAAGCTATGATTTCACAAGAGAAAGGCCTAGTAGAAAGTTTTTTCAGTATATGCTATTGAGTTCCTAGGCTGATATTAGCTTCAATCATAGCCCCTTAGTTGTGAACGGTGCTTCTTTAAGCAACAGGCAAAGAAAAAGCAATGCTGCAGCATCCACTTTTCAAGCTAGTAGCTGCTAATATCTGAATACAAAAGATGCTCTACAACTGAGACTTCCCTCCATAGTTATAAGTCTGCTACTAACTAACTAACTAACAGAATCCTAAGTAATTGAACTCCTTCTTGCTTATTCACTCAACTAACTCTTTCCAAATGCTGAGTACCAGGTTGGATGCCTATAGACACCATCATAGCATCATCACAGACTCGACAACATGTTATACACAATCTGATTTGAAGTTATCAAACATGAAAGTTGCAGAAATAAACAAGGCGGTTCAGTAACATGATTAATTCAAGCTTAAAGTAAAACCATTCCAACAGATTTTCTAAGCCAACCGATAAGCAGCCCTTCTAATATGATATCAGAGCTAATAAACATTAAAATATGATAATCAACAATCAGATGGGAGTAACATTAAAGAAGGTTCAATCTTTTATAAGACCCATTCTTGTGAAGAACTGAACAGGAAACGAGTGCCATGTGTATGAGGCAACCAAATTTATGAATTTATGTTTATACATTGATTTGGCTAGAGGTGGAAGTATAGATGATCTCATTAATCTTATTATCACTATTTATAGGGTGTTACTATTTGTATTTATCTAGTGCTGATGTTTAGCCACTTGAGGCCTTCAGTACAAAATGAGGCTGAAGTTAGGAGTAAAGAAGTCATCACCATTGATAGTTGTTTCAAAGAAGTCATCACCATTGATAGTTGTTTCAGCATGTTAGCCATGTACCTGAAGGGATTCAATCATTTCCTGGTTATAATTCCGATTTTATTCATGGAAGGATACTCCTCCATTTGGCTAGTTTCATCCTCTCTTACACAACTAAAAGACTTGCTCCAGGCCTTTGACTCTTTATAATACAATTGGAGGAGTTCTTGACTACTCTCACCGTGAAAGGACTGTTGACAGCAGTAAGGGTTTCAAAGATATTGTGTCACCATCCGTAGTCCAAGCAGGTACCAAGAGCAGCTGAGAGTCTCAAGGGGGATGCTGACATGGGCTTCGGGATGGATTTGACAGGTAATTTAATCCAACCCAAAAAAGCACTGTATTTCCCCTCCTATCTAACAATTCACAGTTCACAACCAAAGGACTGAAAAATCCAGTTGTCATCACACTGATCCAGCAATATCCATAATTCAATCTGAGCAAGATTTTCCAACGCAGAAAGCCTCGACAAAAGTTGAGTTGGAAAAGGAAATCGTGAAGAAATTATAAGAAACAAACAACATTCCTATGCAATTACCATGTCCTTTGGAAACAGGCTAACCATATGATGACTGACGAGGTCTCTCTCTACTACACAGACGAGAGGCCAAATACTGTTGTCAACGAAAATTTTGATTGCACTCCAACAGATTTTACAGATGTGAAAGACATGTCAAAAGGATGATCATCAGACCCTGAATTTCACAAGTAAGCAGACATATTGGCCTACATACTACAGTACTACCTCCTCATCATACTCATGTATCAATGTTTCCCATCATCAACTTTAAGCGAACAGGCTTAAGCACTAGGCTGTTAGGTAAAATGAAGTATTCATAATAACCTTAATCCCATACCTAGCCAATTGGATTTTTGTTTATCAGTTTATTTGGCTTTGGCTGGATTGGTTCATTTTACGGGTGTACATGGTTCGGTTTGGCCAATTTGAGAGTGAAGTATCGGCCAAACCAATATGTACGGTTTGAAAATTTTCCAAACCAAACCAGCCAAATTAATCTTACAAACCAATCGGTCAAACCATTTTAAAATGATTTTGGTTAAGCCAGTTTCACAGTTTGGAATGTCAATTCAACAATAACAATAGAGCATTTCTTATTTTTTTAAAGAATTTATTTCGTGAAAATAAACAATTTAAGCATCTATGAAATAATCTTGGGATCTCAACAAAATGAACAATTGATAATATGAAGAAGTTCCCTATTCTAATATTATTGCCAAAATGAGCTCATAAAAATACTTAATCAAGAAATACCGTAAGCATAAGTGTCATTATTCAATATAATATGTCAATATTTAGATAGTTGATAAAATTTGAAATAGAAAAGTAACTTATACATTGTTGACATCAATAAATATTAATAGGATGAACAAAGCATACAATTAAATATTTTAGGGATAATGGTTAGATTAAATCCTTGACTATTGTGATAGGAGCACATTTGACCTTCCATGACTATTTGGATCAATTTAGACCCCTCAACTATTATAAATGGCTCACTTAAACACTCTAGGCTTTAAAATTTTTGTTACACCCTCATTTAAAAAGTAAGTTATATAGTTTTTCAATCTAAAAGTTAAAATAATAAATAAATGAATTAATATAAAAAAACATCTAAAATTAATGAAAAAAGTCGTAAAAAACATTTAAATCTGAAAGGAATATAAAAACTTAAAAATAAAAAACCTAAAATTAATGAAAAAAACTCGTAAAAAAATATGACTGCGATTTTGACACACGATTCAACTAATAAATCTTCATAGACTTGTCCATTTATTTAGGAACCATATTGTTTTATCCACTTATTATATAGCTTCAAATTATTTAATCATATAGATTAAACATTTCATTGCTTTTTAATTAATAGATTTTTATTTTCAAGATTCATTACAAAATCAAAATTTATTTCTATTTCAATTTTGTTATTCAAATTTTCATATATAAGAGCATCTCAACTTATTTTTGTTGTAAATGTCAATTTATATTCTAACTTTATTTTTTTCATATTTTTTTTTGTATTTACTTTGCTTCCTGGTTTTATTTTCATATATTTATTCTTTTATTTTTTTAGATTGAGAAAAAACTATATAAAATATTCTTGAAATGAGGGTATAATAGGTATTTTAAAACCTAGAAGTGCTCAAATGAGCCAATCTTAATAGTTGAGGGGCTTAATTGATCCAAATAGTCATTGCAAGAGTCTGATGTGCTCCTACCACAATAGTCAATGGGTTAATCCGACCTTAGTTGTAAAAAAGCGCCCGAGGCGCACCTCGGAATGGTCCATAGCGCCTCGAGTTGACTGATGCGAAGATCGGCCATGATGCGGTAGGGAGGTAAAGGAGGCACACACCTCAGCCCGAGGTGTGAGGCACATGGATGCGGCTGCCACCAAAACCCTAATATTTTTAACTTCTCTTTTTACTATTTTAACCCTAATTGTAAATCTACACATTAAAACCTTTTATTTTCAAAAATTTACCCAACTATCAGTCCCACCCACCGCTGCCCTGGCCCCTGCCCAGGGCCAGCCGCTCGCTCATACCCTTCCCAGCGCTGCAGCTGCCCCTCCCTAGCGCCCGCACCCTCCCACCCTGTCGCCCCTACCCTGCTCTCAACCCTCAGGTTTTATTTATTTATTTATTTTTGTTATTCATATGTTTATTATGCAAGCATTTTTGCTGAGCTAAGTATTGCTCTTTGAATATTAAAATTGCCATAGAAAAGTTCGTACCAAAACGCAGTTTGACTTAATGTTATAAGTTATGTCTTAGAAGCTATTTCATGATATTTGATTGTTCCATTTAGTTTACATTGAATCTTACTATATTTGCTATCATTTATGTGTAATATTTGTTTATTAATGTGATTTACATGGTTTTTATTTGATATATATATTGTGTATTTAATTAATAAAAATCATGGATATAAATTTAATAATTTTTTAACAATAACTGCCTCACATCCATGATGCGCTTGCCTCCGCCTCACGCCTCGGATTTGAGGCCTTGTCGCCTCGGCTCACCTCCCGCTTTTTAAAACTAAGAATTCGACCATTATCCTAATATGTTATAAATATCGTGAAAAACATTGATTGTACTACATCATAATTTGATATAATGTATAATTTAAATAGTATATAAAAACGGTCCGATCTGACTAAAAAGACCGGTTTCCTACCACAAACCGTCGGCCAATCCAAATTATATGGTTTGAAAAAGCAGTCTGATCCGGCCAAAATCTTTAGTAATCAACACCAGCTAAACAGGCTAAATTATTTTGCTTTGGCTGGTTTAGCCGGTTTTGGCCAAACCATATTCACCCCTAGTTCATCTTGCTTTTATTAATGTGGTTTTATCTTTTATTTGAATTATCTTACGCTAGTGTTTAGTCACTTGGAGATCCTTTAGTATTAAATAAGGCTAAAGCTATAAGTAAGGATAGGATACCTTTGAATGTTGTTTCGACAGATTGGCAGGAACGAGCAAAAGTTCGGCCATACTAACTGGCACTATAAGCAATAAAATTATTTCACGCATGACTCTTGTTAGCCACTTCAGGCACGAGTTCAAAATACTGTCCAAGCAATGTAAGAAAGAATGATTGTGAAGACGAGTCTAGAGAAAGAACTTTCCAAGCATACCTGGTTTTGAGACCCTTCATAACAAGCATTTAAGGCAGGCAGATCAACTGTTCTCTCTTTACCAAAAACAGGCTCTGTAGAAGAATTAAATGAATGCACTCAGCCCTGAATAGTATACATGAAAACGAATGCAATAGTCAATCGAGGAAATGTCAAATGACTTCCTCTTTTTACCATAACAGTGAGTGTACACATGAGAAAATCTGGTTCATTAAGGGATCATATAGTACACTAGCCATAAGCAGTGATTAATGCAATACGGCTTCCAAAGAGTATATTCACAGTCTTCCTTGATAAAGAAAAGTTATATTATTAGTTATAAAAGAAAATAAAATATTACTAAGGGTCAACTTGATATTTATCATTAAGAGACATCACCTGGCTTGACTCGGAAGGCTCATGACAGCATGTAAAACAACAAAGTCATATAAAAGATGCTAATATATGAAACTTTATAACTAACTAAACAAGAATAGCATGAACATAACATCAAATGAAAAAACCAAAAGCAAGCTAAACTATTACCTTCAACATCAGAAGTCATTTTGAAACTAATTGCACATTCGGGGTAGATGTGAGAAGTCATATTCATGTTCCATACAACATAGCGATTTGGATTAGGAAGTTTGTCAACACCACTATCGAATTCCTCGCTACTAGGATGGAACTGATTTGATCCACAGTGAACAAGCTCCATATTCCCCATTATTACACGGCATAATACCACATGCCGTATGTCATTTTCGTCAACATCAAAATAATCGATACTGAAAAAAAGAAGAGGATATAGAACCGAGAGACAAAAATATATCACAATGGAATTACAAATATAAACCAAATCTAATGGTGTTTCAAATCCAAATGAGACTGCCTAATAAAATGCATAGAGTACAGCTACCTTAAGCATAAAATATAAAATATGTTAACCGAAAATCACATGACAAATATAAAAATATAGAACATCAGCAAAAACAGATTTCAAGAGCATAAATCTCATTGAAAGAACAATCAGAAATAAATGAAAGGAAAGCCGTCGGATAGATAATCACAAGAGAAAAACCAAAGCTGCATCATTTCTTGAAATTATCATATCACCCACACAAATCATTTCTATGCAGATAAATGGTAGTAAAACCAAACCTGATCGGAGAACCATTAGCAGGGATCAGATGTATCCCCATACCATTCAAGGGCTGGATTTTCAAGGGTCCATAATGCCCTACCCCGTACTTCAATATAGTCGAAACAGTTCCTTTCAAACAAGGAAGCCATGCATACTGGACATTTGCATCTCCGCGGCACTTCTTTGTTATTTCAGCTTGTTTCTCAAAAAGTTCCAACCGGCTTTTCATCACAATGCTTGTGCAATGGTGTATCTCAACAATGTCTGCTTCCAATGAGCTTAAACTTTTAAGAAACATCTCCTTTACATGGTCATTATCCAACGGCCTAGGCTCAGGAGTAACCACTTGAATAGTTTTTCCATCAATTTCCTGACCATTGTTACAGTTCACGTTACCTTCATCATAAGACAACTTGGCACAACTACCATTAACTTCATCATCAAAATTTCTAAGAGCAGCACTCCCATGTCCTAGTACTTGCTCGACAATCGCATTGGATTCTCCAATAGACTCATTATCCAGTCCATGTATAGCGATCTCCAGATGCAAGTTGATATCATTGGAACCCTGAGGCTCACATTCCAAATGGGTAAACTCACAGGGATTACTCTTTGCTTCATCATAGTCACTCAATATTTCAGGGAAAAAACAGTTTCCAAAGACATCAATCCAAGCAATAGGTTGACGAACGCCAGTATTCATGTCCAACTGCATCATATGCAAAAAATCTAGCAAAATCTTAGTCTCATTAAACTCCACTTCAACTGCTGGGTTCTTGATAAGGATATCTTTGTTGACATGTGCAATGACATCCTGGGGAAAATCATTCCACTCATCATTGTCATGATACATCAAACGTTGCAGATTCCCACTTTTTCTGAAGTTAGAATAATATTTAAGCAGACGCTTCCCAGATGGAGAGATACAACTGCTATACTTGTTTATGGATCCGTCTAGCTTCCTCCGCTTGTCAATCTTCTGGATTGGTGATCTCACGGGGAATTGCAGAGTGTATGGCCCATGAGTAGCTCCCTTTGGAGGGACAATATACTGCTCTGACCGCTTTCTCTTCAGATCAACAACAACACTTCTGCCACTATCCAATACCTTTTCGAATTTTGTGGTCATTTCTGCCAACTTGATCGATGCTTATAGACCAATTCACAGCCAATAGTACAGCAGCAAGAGTAGTGTATACCCTATTCTTGGGTTTTGCCTCAAAGAAACAAAGCCATTACAGCAAATGGAGAAGGCCTGGATAGAAGATGAGCAAATAAATGAAGATAAATAAGCACTAACACCAACAACTGAAACAATTACCAATCAAAAAAAACAACAAGTTCCTATAGGTATAACTCAATTAAAAAGGCAACGCAAATAATAGGTGCAGGTGCAGGTGCAGCAGCAGAAGAAACAAAATTAATATCACAGCTGCGATAGTTTTGGAATCATTTGGCATTTTTGGACTAAATTCCATGTGCACAATTACTATTTACAAAACTCAATTACCACTAGATAGCCAAGGGAACAAGGTAACAACTTCTATTTCTCGCAACAACTGAAACAATCAACAATCAACCAAAAAAACAACAAGTTCCCATAGATATTACTCAATACAAAAGGCAACGCAAAAAATAGGTGCATGTGCAGGTGCAGCAGCAGAAGAAACAAAATTAATATCGTAGCTGAGACTGTTCTGGAATCATTTGGCATTTCGGACTAAACTCCATGTGCACACTTACTATTTACAAAATTCAATTACCACTACAAGTCCAAGGGAACAAGGTAACAACTTCTATTTCTCGCAATTATATTCCAAATTTAAAGCCAAAACTGGTCAAACATGAATTACGAGTTGGAGAACTGCTGCTGTCCCAAAAATCTAACCAATAAATATTAGTTATTTCCTATAAACGTCATTTCTTAAGAAAGCACGCCTTAATCTATAAGCAAAATCAAAGATCTGCACAATATCAAAGCCTAATCCTCGGAATGCAAACATTGATCTTTAGATCTAGGTGGTTCTAGCTCCATGAGAACATCATCCATCAACAAAACAACAGAAATACTCATCATCTATTGAAATCAACACTTTGAATATATCTTCCTATTTAAAAATTCCTCCAAGTCTCAGAAGTTTAATTTAAAATAGTACGATTCAAAAAGCCAATCAAGCGAGCAGCAAAAACAAATATCCACAAAAAAATAAGAACTGCCACCACTAATCAACACAGCCACATGATCATCTACGGCCGCCGCCCTTAAACCCTCAAGAGACGGCGTTCCTCCACCATTCCAACACCCAATCTTCCTCAAATCAAAATAAAAATTTTAAGATAAAGGTTAACCACATATATTACTCATATAAAAGTCATTTAGTAACGAGATTTGAAGTAGAAATCATGAAAAATCAAAGAGAATAACAAGAGGTGCACCTTCGTCAAGAGATGGAGAGAGAAAGCGTCGGGAGTTGGCGATGGGGGTGGAATGAAAGTCAAAAGGAATCGAGCACAAAACGGTGCCGTATTGACACTGTTTTCTTTTCTTTTTTGTTTTTTAGGTTTTCACTTCTTCTTTATGAGGGAATGCAAAAGTGAAATAATTATACATCATAGATGATAAAAAAATTAATAAGTTAGATAATAAAGAATTTAAAAATTAAAACGCAAGAATAGCTATAAAATATGCAAATCTAATGTATCAAAGCTAAAACTTAAGAATTAGACCTTATCATATATTGAATACATGTTCATTTTCAAGTGTTTATTCTTACAATTAGGGATGTTAATACATCCTAATATTCATTCGATTGAATTGAGTTGAATGATTGATTAGAGCTAAAATATTTTATAAATTATTTTTTAAAAAAAAATAGGATTGAAGAGTTGAGTTTCGATAATTTGTGCTCGAAGCCCAATGGGTAGGCTACATTCTATAATTCAAAAATTGATCCGATTAAATTAGGTCAAATGATTGATTAGAGTTGAAATATTTTTAAAAAGAAAGCTAGGATTTGAGTTCTGATCATTTGTGCTCGAAGCCCAATGAATAGTCTAGACTACTCTTCATGCGAGGCGATGATATTTGTAAGCTGAAGATTGATGGCGTTGAGGAAGAAGATGGCACAAGGATTTAATGAGATTCGGCACCAGAAGTGTCTACGTCCTCGGAGAAAGAAAGAGGGGGTATCTTCATTATGTGGGAAGAAGATTACAAACTACAAGTGTTTGCATGATGAAAGTAGAAGGAACTCTCAGATGGAAGAAGTTGAGATTTTTTTTTCCTCCTCATTTTACCATAATTATCTCTTTAGAAAAATGTTCTTTCATCTCCCTCAGATTTCTCTATCATCCTCCTCTCTTGTTCCTCTGCTGGTCTCTCTGAGTGAAAGGGCTTCTTAAGTCTCCTTTAGCTCTGAAAGTTGTCCCTTTCCACAAAAAAGACAACATCCTCAACATGCTTGCCTGGTGAACCGGTGGCTACCCTTACGACTTCATTTTTTTTCACCATCTTTATATCCCACTTATGGACATAGAGCTGGACAATCAGTTCCTTCATGGATATCATGGAGAGGTCATTCTCCTTTAATGTGGTTGTCTTCATGAACCAATCATCCTTTGAGATTTTGGATAGGATCTTGGCGTTAAGATCGACAGTTAAATAAGCCATATCCAATGTCTTCAACTCACTGACGATCGAGTTGAACTTGGCTTCTATGTCCCTATGCTCTCTCCGAGCAGCATCATGAAGGACTCATATTTATCCACACATACCTAAAGTTTGTTCATCTTCATATAGTTTGTTTTTTGATTCATGTCACTAAGGTAATCTCATACTTCCTTAGCGTTGTCAAACTCTATTACGTCATCCATCTGAGAGAATAAGTTTATGAGCAATGGAGTCCACCTGGACTCTCTTCTTATCCTCCAGAGTCCATTTTGCGTAAGGATTCTCTTCATCTGTGGCTCCTTCGAGAGGAACGGTGACCTTCATGATTTTGATCGGTCCAGTCTCCAGCACATCACCCATCTCAGGATGGATATTCTTTAGTTGGATTGTAGATCTCTTCTCAGAGGCAACGAACTTCTCTGCAATGTAGGGTGGAAACTTTGAGATATTCATCATTGTAGAGAAACCTTGTTAAACAAAGAAGAAAAAAGTTGGTTGTTCTAGCACCAACTTGGGTTATGAAAAAATGGTTGATTAGCGAGAACTTTTACTTAGTCATTTTTCAAGTACACTCCAACACTTGGGTGTTCTTCCCTGGAACGTCAGCTTGCAGTATTAGACACTTGTAATAGCCACCACCAGAGAAGTGGTGACTCCAAGAATTTTTTTTTCTTAGACAGTAAGAAAATCGATGAAAAATCTACATGGAAAGCTAAGAGTCTCGTGTCCAATAAAGCACATTTTAAGTAATCTTATAGACAACCTGAATGCTTGAGGATTGATTTTAGCAAAGTCTTTGCGCTTTCGATTAAGGTTTTATTTTTCGTAGTTCGTCTCAGTCATCTTCTCTAGTTGAATTGCAACCTCTATTTATAGGCAGACATGAGAGGTTTAAATCTTGGAGCCATTGTGAGACATGATGATTCCGTCCAATCGAATGTCTCTTTTTCCTGAAATGCAGCATCCTTGCTGTCAAAGCAAGTAGACTTGGCAGCCTTTGTCAGGACGGCTATGAGCCAGTCTAAAGAATGTTTTTTTTTTTTGAGGAAACAGTCTGAAGAATGTTTGTTGGTTGATTTCTTGGATAAACAAGCTTTAAGGACCCAGGACTTTAAGATCTGTTGGTCCCTGATCAGAGTTATGATATATGTAGCACGTGTCCTGCTAAGGTGTCGACTTAGCAAGTGTTTATCTAAATGTTTAGCTCGTGTAATCGTTAGATTGATTGCACTTTATACTACAACACTTGGTGTGTTGAGTTTCAAATGATTTAACCAGTAAACAAATTAGTGTAGCAAAGCAGTAAATGACACAAGGATTTTTATAGTGGTTCGAACAATTGTTCTACGTCCACTCTCCAGTCCTCTGACTGAAAATTTCACTAGAAGAATGAGTACAAGGTCAGGCCTGATCTCTAACGTTGAGCAGCTCCTCCATCTGGTCAGCGGGCACCTACAAGCACCTCGATCTCCAATCTTCAACCGGTGCCGCTCCTTAGAGTGAGGACAAACCTCCATTCTCCTTGAACGTCGACTGCTGGGAGTTTTATAGTTCTTCCTGGAACCTATCCTTGTGTTGGCGTAGCCCGTACGAATCACTCTTGCTCCACAATAGTGACTGCTAGATTCTTTCTGGAATAGAGAGAATCCCAATGTTACCTTTTGAAGATGAATCTTCACAGGTCTTCGAGCTTCTATTATGAAAGCTTGCGAAAAGCTTCAGTTAAGAACTTAGCTCGGATGAGTTCGCGTGATAGAGAGAATTAGTTTGATCTCTTTTGTCATCTCTTGTATGTACGAAGTCGCGAACCTTTGAATCAAGTAAGGATGATACCTATTTATAGGTGAAGATTCAAACAACCGTTTGAATCTTATCCGTTGGACTCAAAGGGAATGCTCGCCTATCTGCATGCTTCCTTTTTCTTCGGTGGACAGAGACTCTTCAAGTCCCTTCGTCTCTGATTGGCATAGCACCTATCTTTAGCCGTCTCTTGTCAGAACGGATCCTTTGTAGGTCTGAACCCCTTTTTTCTTCATGATGATTATTCCATCCTTTTGGTTGGTTGGTTCTTCTCGTAACTTGTAGCCCGTCTGATATTTGGCTTTATGATCTTTCTCTTGATTGCTGATTGCTGAGTGTCGTCTGCTGACTACTGTTATGCATCGGATGTCTCCGTAGATTGCTAGATCTCCTTCTACAGCATTCTCGTTGCTTCCTTCGCATTGCTGGTTGTTCTAATCTTCAGCAATTGGATGAGTTTGTTGACTCCTTCAGCAAACTTGCACCTTTCTTTTTCCTAATCTATTACAACTCGAGTATGAATTCCTATACAAGACTTTTTACAATTGACTCGATACTAAGTTGTTATAGCTTTGATCCACCAAAACATATCAAAATATGATAAGAATTGGTTTACAGTAGAGGGATCTAACAATATTCCTAACAAGATCTTCTTTCTTAAAGTTTGGAGTTTGAAAGTGTACGCTTGTCTTGGCTCACTATGAGTCTAATTGATGGTTTAAGATTCACCATTGCTGGTGACTGGTGACACTTTGATGATTAGCTCCTTGCTGGTAGATACTAATTGGTGATGATGTGTCAACCAGCAACCTTAAGAAATTTGAGTTAATTTCCTCATACCTCCAAATATAAGAAATACTACCTCTGTCCCAGTTAAATAGTCTACTTTGATCGGGCATGATAACCAATACGAGTAGAGATAGATGAAATTAGTATTTTATTAATGAGTGAGTATTAACTTTTCATTTTAGGTAAATAGCCAATTGAATGGGACGAACGAAAAAGGAAAAGTTGACAATTTAAGTGGGACGGAGGGAGTAATTGATAAGCAAATAAATAGTTGAATCTTCTTTATTAAAATTTAATAATAATTGATATGCATTTGGAAACAAGCCTACATTATTTATACAGTTGTAGGACCATATTAATATTAATGAATTGCTTAAAATTAGTACATAAATACTCATAATCTCTCCTTAACTAATGGATGATTGGTTAAATTTTTGTATTTATATATTAAAACATTACCATAATGTATTTATGCTAATTAATATATATATATATATATATATATATATATATATATATATATATA
>JAPKLW010000125.1:0-20180 GCA_026898455.1 Plectranthus barbatus | reverse complement strand
ATATATACACATATATATAGGGGTGTGTTAAAGTGACAAGTACCCCTTTAGATGGGAGATGAGAATGAATCTGGGCCATTAAAAACAAGATATGAACGGTTAAGATCATTTTGTGGTGCATTATTAAAAACCTGCATTCGGTAGAATAAAAAACTTGCAAATTAAGGGTAATAATGGCAAAAAAAAAATCACAACTACTCTGAATAACGTTGAGCCCTTCTTCAAGCAGCAGTTTTAGGATTCTCGATAGGTGGACCGGCCGCAGCTGATGCCACCTCTCCACCATCACCACAGTCCACTTCTTCCCCCCATAATCGGCAAAAATCAGAAAAATAGAATCAAGGAAATTGATACAACAAACGACAAGTAAAATCTTTTTCTCCTTCCAGAAATTTCACTTCATTGAAAAGAAAAAACACAAAACGCGATTTAGAGGTGAGAGATTGAAGAAGATCGGGGCAGCAACGACGAAAATTTGGATTGAGATGCGTCCATTTATCAGAGTATGCATATATGCAGCATCGATTAGTACAATGAAATTGGAGGATTCAAAATTCTCTCTCTGCATATATGTATGTATGTATAATAATGAAAAAGTTCAGATAAACGTTTTTCTTGTGATTATTATACTGCAATTGTACAAGGGTATATAATGCATATTTCCAGGCTTATATAATGCATATTTGCATGTCTATATATTTATATATTTTCAGATATAAGTTGCATTATTAAGCTTGTAAATATGCATTATCTACATATGCATAGTTGCAGTATCTTATTTTTACTACGATTATCTTTTTCGAAACATATGCAATAGTGATTTCGTTTGAAAGATAATTAAATTATCTTTAATTTGATATACGGTAAGTTAAAAAATAATTATAATTGAGTGAGATATGATTAATTCAAGTTTTATGAGGAAATTAGAGGAGAGATAATATGTTGAAGAAAAAAATACGTGAGTTTGAGATGAAAGAGAATATGAGATTTTTTTTTGTGGTCCCCCATGTTAAACTTACCTAAATACCCTTATTACAAAAAATTAATTCATAAATTAAGTAAGAAAATAAATAGAGATATTAAATCTGGACCACTTATTTCATCAAATCAAAGGCCATGATTTATTCTCTTCTCCCATTTAAGGAGAACTTGTGATATGATTACCACTATATATATATATATATATATATATATATATATATATAGAGGATGGACCATGTAAAAAAAAATCTCATGTAAGAAAAAAGAATGAATCATGTCCATCAGATCTAAAAAAATCAATGGTTGATATTGAATCAAGCAACAACTAAAATGCAATCAAGCAACAAAATAATGAAGCAACAACTAAAGCACAATCAAACAACGACATGAATACAATCAAGCATCTTTCTCACTTTCTCACGTTAAGAATTTTCTTACTGGATCCGTTCCCTATATATATATATTAGATCATTAATTCATTAATTCCTTTTCATATTAGATCATTTGTATTACTTAATTAGTTTTTATAAATTTTTTTACGATTATTTTTAGAAATTTATTTGTGATAATACATAAAATATGTTTTCAAATATATAGGGTGCCCAATTTGTTTAGCCACTTTGAAAATCAAAGTGTTATATAAACATAAGTTTGGTAGCCACTATGGCAAATGATTGGAGAGACAATTTTATATTTGAATAGGTTCTATTAATTACAATTGGGTATGTTATACCCACAGACCCCATTTTCCCTTTCTCTTGTCACTTTCACACTCTTCCTTCCCCATCGCCGACTGCCATCTGCCATTTTCGCACCTCGGAGGTCTTGATACCACACAAATCCTCACTCAAACAGTAAAAAAAAGTCATCAGCGATTGCACAATGTCTAGAGAACAATAACATGTGCGTTTATACCCTTTATTTTGTGGAAACAACTTCGCTCCATACGCATATTAATTCTTTAATTTCTAGACGTAATTCATATAATTTCATGTATATATGCATTAATTCCTTTCATTTCATGTATATATGAATGATACTTCTTTGTTTAGGAATAGATTTTGATTTTGCTATATATTGTTAAATTTATTGAACCCTAAAAGACGAGACCGATCATCGGTCTCAAAATTAAGGCAATTCAAAATCGGCAAGAGAATTTTGGATTTACTTGAATTTGATTTATGATTCTCGACCCTAAGTCGAATATATGTATATTCTTGCTCTTCAATTATGGAGATGGAGGGCGCTACGCCATCCATAAATCTATATGACAGAGATGTGCTCGAGGATATACAAGTGAGGTTAAACCGTTTTGGGGTGGATGTATTTGATATATCCAAGGAGGGGCCTTTTGGTTCTTTTCTGAAGTTTAGGTGGCATAAGAGGACTGCTCGTGCTCTCTGAGCATTGATTACCCACGAGATTGAAGTGCAAGGAGTCGTGGATGAGCTATAGTTTCATGTTGGCCAAAACCAACATTCGTTCTGCAACTGGAAAGTTTTGTTTGATGATCGAACTGCATTTTGGTTGCTTAGACTTTGACCCGAATGGAAATATTTCACTGCCACAGTCTTCATTTCTTTTCTACTATGATGGAGTTATGCCGAGCTTAGACACTCTGCATAAAGATTTCTTAGACACCAGTATTGAGCTAATCTACTCGATGGAAGACTACGTGAAGATAACTCAGATTCTTTTTTATCGAATGTTGGTGTGCATGGATGGGAAGAAGTCGGTAGATACTTGGGTGTGCATTGGTTCACAATAATGAGCAATGGACAACATTTCTTTGTGGGTCGTGGTCTTTCTCCATCTTATTATATCAAATTCCCATCGTGATGACGAACAACATCGGCTCTACTAAGAATTTACTGCATGCATACGACCCTCTTTGGGTGTTGGAGGTAATTATTTTAAATTTATTATATTCATAAATGATTGTAATTTATTTTTTTATTGTTAAAATATTTTAAATTATATCAAAGGCATGGGCATTTGAGGTGATCCCATATTTGGTGAGTAAGTTCGGGGTATGGATGAGGACGTTATTCCTCGTTGTTTGAGGTGAAGTCCTTGGGCAGTTGCACGGAGCACTCAGTTTACACTTTTTTTTAACATATGGTAAGAATTTATTTCAATTTGAATAGATTAAAATTAAAGTAAATATTTTTGATTTAATTTTTTTTCCCAGCATAACTGCAGTATCACACTGCAGCCGACCTATGAGGAAGCCATAGCCCATTTTTGGACCGGTCTGGCTCATGACCCGCTCAAATATCAATAAGTTCCTTATCGGCGTCAAGCATCATCCTGACCCTCATCTTCCCAGCCATCCAACTCCTGATGACCCACCTCTCGACGAGAGAAGTCGGAGCATGATGACAGATCATTTGAGATTCCTATTCGCGAGGTGGATATTGATCCACCTATACATTTTTTAGGAAAGCATGTGTGTCATGCATAATCAACAGAGCCATTCTTCGTTACAACCAGCATCTACACCACCACCCATTTAGTTGGATGACGATAACATCCGTCTTATGGGAAATTACGTGGTGGAGCAGGTATTTATTTTTTAGAATTATAGTTCTATTTTCTTTATTTAAATTTCTCAGATTTAGAGCGGAAGGTAAACATAATGAACAAAGGAAATATAAAGGACAAAGATGAGAGAAATCCTGTGAATTTTGATGTGTTATTCGTATAGAGTTTGGTCAGCCTTTTATACACAAATCCCTAGCACAAAATTAGGAAACTATCTATCATATCCCATAAAATGTGGGATCTATATCATATCCCATAAAATATGGGATATATATCTATACAAGAAGGAAAGAAGATTAAGAGAATATTTATTTCCTAAAATAACTAAGACACATATTTTCCACACTCCCCCTCAAGCTGGTGAATAGGTGTTCTCCATTCCCAGCTTGAATACAATAGTTTTAAACGTTGAGCTATTCAGCCCTTTCGTTAAAACATCTGCTAGTTGGCCATCTGTTGGAACATAAGGCGTGCAAATCAATCCACTGTCCAACTTTTCCTTGATAAAATGTTTGTTGATCTCAATATGTTTTGTTCGGTCATGCTGTACCGGATTGTGTGCTATGTTGATTGCAGACTTATTATCACAGTAGAGTCTCATAGGCCCATCCCACTTGATTTTTAGGTCTTCAAGAACAATCTTTTACCAAAGTAGCTCGCAAACACCTTGAGCCATTGCCCTAAACTCTGCCTTTGCACTTGATCGAGCTACGCCACTTTGTTTCTTGCTCCTCCATGTCACAAGATTTCCACCAAAAAATGTGCAATATCTAGATGTTGATCTTCTATCGACTATGGACCCACCATAATCTGCATCAGTGTATGCTTCGAGCACCAAACCTCTATTTCTTTTGAATAGAATACATTTTCCTGGTGTTCCCTTCAAGTACTGAAGTACTCTATGAGCGGATTGCAAATGAACCTCCTTCGGATTGTGAATAAATTGACTGATTACACTTACTGCGAAGCTATATCCGATCGAGTGTGAGAGATATAAATGAGTCTCCCTACCAAACATTGGTACATTTCTTGGTCTATAGCAGCATCACCTTCTGCTGTCCCAAGCTTGACATTTGGGTCCATGGGGGTGGCCATTGGCTTGCATGTTGTCTTGCCAGTTTCCTTAAGAAGATATGTAACATACTTTTGTTGAGAGATAAAGATTCCCTGTCTCGAATGAGCAACCTCGATTCCAAGAAAATACTTCAACTTTCCCAATGTTTTGATCTCAAATTCTTTAGCTAAGCAACGACTCAATGTCTGCCTTTCATCATCACCATTCCCTGTTATCACGATATCATCAACGTACACAAGTAGAGCTGTGACTTTCCCTGAAGGAAAATGTTTAATGAACAATGTATGATCTCCTTGACTCTGTTTATACCCCATTGCCAGCATAACCCTTGCAAATCTTCCAAACCAAGCCCGAGGAGATTGCTTAAGACCATATAGGGCCTTTTTCAACTTGCATACAATGTTATCACCAAAGTCCTTATCATACCCTGGTGGAACCTCCATATAAATCTCTTCCTCTAAATCTCCATGTAGGAATGCATTTTTTACATCAAACTATTGCAAGTCTCATCCATAGTTAGCAGCAAGCGCTAGTAAACCCCTTACTGTGTTCATCTTTGCAACAGGAGCAAAAGTCTCGAGATAGTCAATCCCATAAGTCTGAGTATATCCTTTTGCTACCAACTGAGCCTTATATCGCTCAATTGTTCCATCTGCCTTGTTTGACTGTATACACCCATTTACAACCCACATATTTTTTTCCGTTAGGTAATTTCACCAACTCCCAAGTTTCGTTCTTGTCCAATGCTTCCATCTCTACATTCATAGCTTGTTTCCACTTTTCATTAGACATAGCTTCAGATACACTAGTAGGAATAGTGATGGTGTTTAGGCTAACAAGGAAGGCTCTGTGAGATGAAGAGAATGTTTTGAAGGATAGGTAATGGGCTTAAGGATATAGTGGTCGGTTTCTGCACTCTCTTGGTTTCTTTCTAACAGCAATGGGTAAATCTAGTTCATCATTAACAACTTGTGAGTTTGGATTAGAAACTATTACCTCATTCACTGGCTCTGGGTTAGACTCTTGGATCTGTACAGAATTAGAAACAACATTTCTTTGCATATCTCATATTTTCATCATGTATTCCAGTAGTATCAGGAGCAGCCTCAACATCAACAGTGGCATCATCAGGACCAGTTTCAGGCAAAAGAGTCAAAGAGGGACTATTAGGACTAGTGGGATTGGTGGACAGATTAAGAGGATCCAGAAAGAAACCTTCTTGATCCTTATCTTCTTGAGGAAGATTCTCCCCCTGAAGATAAGATCTAAAGAAGTACAGTTCCTTTTCATTGAATGTGACATCTATGGAGACATAGAATTTTTTAGATGGAGGATGGTGATGGGTTTTGTATACTGAAAGCATTATTACAATGAGTATACAACGACTTATTTCTCCTATCTGTTAACAATCGTACATGTATGAACAATGGTATCCTCTTGTCTTACCGATAGGGACGATCATACGGCGTGTTGTAGATCGCAGAAGACAGTATGATCACTTGACCTAGTGAGACATAAACATGATCACAGCCGAGACAGCGTATGAGGATACGTTTGTCCGGATGGCTGCGGCATTGTCGGAATAAGTAGTCTGTCTTGGTTACTTGACATGCTGGTACGCAGAGGTGGCGTATTGATGGACCGCAGTGAGATATATTCGTCTGTCTGACATCAGCGAATAAAAGATCTCGTTATATTGATTGAGTCCAAACCCTAACGAAGGTTCAGGGGTTTGCACGGGTTGACTGTTGCTTTGACTTGCCATGGTGGAGAGCCAACACAGCGCGCTCGTATATCCGCATCTTGGGTAACAACAGTTCGTGTAGTACCGCCTGAGACTGAACTTAGGTAACCATATCCGAGTAATAGGATGGGGACAATCCCTGAGGAGCTCAATAACATTCATCGTGCCAAAGTCCTGCAGGCTGATTAAGTTCAGGCACGAGTGATAAGGTTTGAGTGGTACTACTCAGGAATAATAAGATATTAATTAATTGTAGTTAGAGCTTGTCAGAGGCTCCGATTAATTAATGGTGTCCGGTAACCTTAAATATGGGGATTCTCAATTAATGCAACCCGTTCTCATAACGTGGTAATAAAGGGGTAGGTCAGTATTAATTCTGTGGTGAAAAAGAATTAATATTAATTAATTAATTGTGTCCTGGGTTGTGGACATGAGAATTAATTAATTTATAGGCCCACTTTATTATTTGCATTAGGTCCCAGGTCTGGCCCAACAAGTGTGCTGAATTGAGCTCAAAATGGCCTATTAGGGTTTCCAACCCTAGGTCTATAAATTGATAGCTCTCTCTCATAAGTTGTAACTGAGTTGAAAAACCCTAAACCTAAGAGAGAGAGTGGGCGCCGTTTTTGAAGGGAGAAGGAGGAGAATTTCGATTCTGGTCCTGCTCAAGCCACAGATCTACGGAGTCCTCACCAGTAGTAGATCTGACCAGCACCGGGATACAGATCTGGAGAACAAATTTCTCTTCTCTTCTCTTTCTGTTTTTCGAATTTAATCAAGAAATTATGGTTCTAATTTTTGTTTTCGCAGATTAAATCGAATTGCGTGGTTGAATTGGTTCTTGGAATTCAAACGCAAAAGATCGGTACAGACACTACGGAATTATGGTAATCTCTCAATCCACAATCTTGTATTAAATTCATAGGAGCATGCTAGGGTTTTGAGAAATTTAATTGTGAGCAATATCCATAGATCGATCCGGTTCAGTTTGGTTTATGTGATTCGGTTCACGTTAAAACCCTACAGATGGTAACACTTGTATCCTTTTTAAGTTGAAGAGTACCCTACAAAGATACACTTTTGAGCTCTAGAATCAAGTTTTCCTCTATTTGGACTATGAACATGGACAAAAGATACACACCCAAAGACTCTATGAACAAGATTATTTGTGGTTCTTAAATCGGGATAAAAGGATGAGAGAACTTCCATTGGACTTTTGAATTGCAAGACTCGAGAAGGCAACCGATTTATTAGATATGTGGCTATAAGAACCGCTTCCCCCCAGAAGTTTTTTGGCACATTTTTTTGAAACAACATTGCTCGGGTTTTCTCTAGAAGGTTACCATTTTTCCTTTCAGCTACTCCATTTTGTTGTGGAGTACTAACACAAGAAGATTCATGAATAATCCTCTTTTTCTGAAAGTATGGAGTGAGGACTTGGTTAAAGTAGTCCCTAGCATTGTCAGACCTGAATCTCTTGACATCGACTCCAAATTGATTTTTAATCATAGAACAAAAATTTGGGAGAACTGTACTAACATCAGACTTATGTTTCAACAAGAACAACCAAGTAACACGAGTACAATCGTCAATGAAAGAAACAAACCATCTAGCTCCAGAGACATTAGGAACAGTAGAAGGACCCCAGGTATCAGTATGAATGAGATATAATTGAATAGAACTTTGTTTATTACTGATAGGAAAAGACGCTCGCTTATGTTTGGCAAGTTCACACACTTCATAATGGAATTCATCAACACTTAAATTTAAGAACAAGGATGAAAACAAAACCTTAACAACTCTAAAAGAAGGATGTCCTAAGTGACGATGATAGAGAAGAATTTTCTCCTTGTTGGATAAACTAGTTTCTGACATGAGCCCCTTACTTTTAGCCAAGTCATGCAGTCTTGGAGTCTCAAGATAGTAAAGGTCGTCCCTAACTTTAGCATGTCCAATCGTCCTCCCCGAACCCTTGTCCTGAAACACACAAGAGTTACTATAAAATACCACATTGCATGATAGATCTTGGGTAAGCTTTTGTATGGAGATAAGATTGGTGGATAATTTGGGAACGTGAAGGACATTTTTAAGGGTCATGGTTGAGGTAATTTGGACATCTCCAACTCCTGCAACAGTTGTTAGAGAACCATCGGCTGTGGCAATTTTCCGACTACTAGGACATGGGCTATAGGTAGAAAAATATTTGGATGAGTGGGTCATATGATCAGTGGCTCCTGAGTCCAGGATCCACGAGTTAATGAATAGTGTATCTGAAGCATTTAATCTAATGGAAGTAGGAAACTTACCTGAATATATCGAGGAACAAGTACCTGTTAGCTTCTCAAGGCGGCTAATAAGAAATCTCACTCTCTCGAGTTCCTCTTGATTGAGACCCCTCGATTCTTGTGATGGTGCTTCACTTTGGGGTGCAGCGTCCGACATATTTTAACCAACGTCCACCAATAATCACGACTAATGAAAATAGGAGAAACGGAACTAGAAACACCAACAATTAAGGTTGGTTGAACAGAGGAAAGAAGCCTAGCAATTAAGGCTGGCCAAAAAGAAAAGAATATGGGAAAATAATGAGGTAATAGTGAAATCAGAAGCAGTCCCCAAGAAAGAACTGCTCTGATACCATCTCAGATTTAGAGCGGAAGGTAAACATAATGAAAAAAGGAAATATAAAGGACAAAGATGAGAGAAATTCTGTGAATTTTGATGTGTTATTCGTATAGAGTTTGGTCAGCCTTTTATACACAAATCCCTAGCACAAAATTAGGAAACTATCTATCATATCCCATAAAATATGGGATATATATCTATACAAGAAGGAAAGAAGATTAAAAGAATATTTATTTCCTAAAATAACTAAGGCACATATTTTCCACAAAATTTAATTTATTAGTAATTTAATTATTTCTTCAGACTGTAGGTGCATCTTCATCGCAGCTAGCACCTGTGCACCTGGACGAGGACAACATCCGTCGAGTGGGAGACTATGTGGTGGAGTGCATTATTGAGCTGGTGTCGATCCGGGTGACTGAGAAGCTACATGATCTTATTTGGGAGCTATTCAACAATACCCGAAGCCCACTGGTGATCGAGCCAGTTCAAGTTGCTCGATCCACTCCCTAGCTAAATAGCATCGATTGTCCACCCGCACATAAGCAGACTCCCGTTATTTATGATCTTGAGACTTCTTTTAGCTAGGCTCTCCCCACTACTGATCATCCATCTTTCCGAAATATTTATAAAAAAGAAACATTATGATATGATGATCAATACTTTGGATGAATTTATGAAAATCGAAAGAATTATGTGATAGCTCCGAGCGTGACCTGATGTTGACTCCAGATTCATTTTTTAGGTCGCTGATTGACTCGGACAACGACATTGGTGGTGATGTAAGTCTAATTTTTATGAATTACTTTATATTTTGTGAATTGATTTTAAATAATATTCTTTGTGTCCTTTCAGGTGATACACTTGTTCGTGCTAATGACCTGTCACATGGTCAATTTAAACCAACATCTAAAGACCGATATAGATATGGAGAGCACTATCATTCTAGACCCGTATTTCTTTGTAAGTTATAAATTTTAATTCAACTATTTATTTCTAATTTTTATTTATTAATTTATTTCATGTGCATACTCATCTTCAGAATGAATGAGAGAAGTGTCACCCTCAAGACTTAGCCACGATAATATTATGCCTGAAGATGATTACAATTGGTGGGTTCCGCACAGAGAATTAATAGATTGTATCAAGGGACATGCGGGAATGGGGCGGTAGGAGTCGGTGGAAGGCAAAACAGGTAATTAATAACTTATTTTTTATTTAACATTTATTTATTGTATATTTAAAATAAATAATGTATTTTTCCTTTGCATTTCATGTCATTTGTATTTGCATTACCCCCAACAACCATTAGATCACTCTTCGGATTGATCTCCAGCGGTGGCCTATTGAGTTGTATGACCCACTTATGTACTAGTTGCAAGATTCGAGCGATGAATTGATCTATACAAAGAGTGATAGAGAGCTTTATCCATTTGTGAGATTGCTTCCTCGTTTGTTGGATGTTGTGGGGTATTGGAGAGAGGTAGTACCTGCTCGGATCCAGACTACCAAATTCCTCACATTGATTAAAGATCTCGAACAACAGTACATTCACGTGGACTCGAAGAATTATGGGGTCTATGCCATGATCTATGTAGATCGAATGATCCTTCCGCAGTCTCCTCCAAATAAGGCTAGGGGTGAGCAAAACCGAACATAAACCTCCAAATCGAACCGAAAGTTTTGGACGGTTTCGATTTGATTTTTTAGTGCAATAGATTTCGGTTTGGTCCAAATTTAAAAAAAAATTATTTTTGGTTCAGTTCAATTTTTAAACTTCTGTTTAGGTTTAAAAATTGAACCGAACCGAACATACATATATATATATATATTATACATATTTTAAATTTCTAATTAACCTAAACACTAAAAAATACCTAATACTACTAAACATACTATTAGAATTTCTCTCCCTCATCGGCCGCCACTGCCTTGCACTCATCTCTTCCTCGCCGGCGTCTCCCACAGCAGTCCCCTTCGCCACCGACCACTGCACCTCAACACAATCTCGGCCCTCTCAGCTTCTCGATCTCCCTCGCACAGCCACAAACACAGTGAACATGTCCCTCACTTGTCACCACACCCATTGGCAATGAATATTTGCAACTCTTTGAGTAAATAATGAATTCATCGAATATCACAAATTGTGAGTGAGAATGTGAAACTCAGCCTCGGTACAAGATTGTGAACCTGTCCCATGCCGGTCGCCGCACCCACTGCCATCAAAATGTATGTTTTAATTTAAGCATTTTCTAAAAATGTGCAGTAATTTGGTTAAAATTGAAACCACTGGTTCGGTTCGTTTGAAACCACCAATTCGATGTGGTTTGATTTGTAAAATATTAGCGGTTCAGTTCGATCTGGATTTTTTAGATTTTTTATTTGGCGGTTAGTTTGATTTTCAGACCAAACCAATTGTTACTCACCCCTAAATGAGGCCATTACTCCCGACTTCGTGTGTGAATATATGAAGTATGTAGGTGCTAGGATTTTATATTGGTGTAGCAAATATCCTAATGGTTAGTTGACATGTGTTTTTTTACTAAATTTAATTTAATTTTAATTACTAGTGTTTTTTATTATCATTAATTTCTTTTTAATATTCCAAACTTTTGGTTGCATGTTTTTGCCTTTCACCTTCGTGGACCCTCTTGAGATGGATGATTATTCAAATCCACTTTACCAATGGCAATATATGTCGTACTGGCTAAAAAAATCAGACATCAACTCCTTCGGCTTTAGAATAGCGCACTCCGCCGCCAATTTACTCGAGATGTCACACCCCGATTTAATAACATGACATAAATCAAAGAAATGAGGCACATCGGGTACGAGACTTGCACTTGGGATATCAATCAATAATAAAAGTTTAAGCAATTGAGAAAGGAATCATCACACCTATCCCAAGTTAAGCAAAGTTAATAAAGGGGTGCCTCCTCAACAAGGGATCGTGACTTCTTGAGTAAACAAATATCAGAGTATTTAAGTTTGTCAATATAACAAAAGATTATCAAAAGGTAAGGAGTTCAGCAGCGGAAAATTATCAATGAAGTATGTATATGAAGATACATACTTCAGCATCTAACTATTACAAAAAGAGTCTTCAGCTCCACCTCGACTGCTGCCTCGTACTCTGCTCCAAAAGCTTCTTTTAACCTGTGCATTTTAGAAATAATGCGAGGGGCTAAGTACAAATTGTACTTAGTAAACACATGCCCGAAAACATACATATGTATAAGTTTGTCATGCCTTTTAACCGGGTCGCACATGGGGTTTTAAGTTCGAAATCCTCCCATTGAACCAAAACATATTTATGAATGAGCATGCTCCTTTTTACTTAGTTAAACTATCTGCAAATGATTATGTGACTGAGAGGTGGCCACCTACCACAGTCACGATGCTAGTCCGAGTAGGGCATGACCTAGCATGTCAGCATCATAGTGCACTAACCCATGGTATCTCTTTCACTACCTGGGTACGATCGATAAGACTCGCAATACGCAGAGTCAACATCCACGTTGAATACGCTTGATGTTCTTCTCTAAGTGGGATTCCCCCACAGAGAGGAAAGATAGCAAACACAAAACAGTAGGCGATGACAAAACAGTTTAAAACAAAACATATCATTTCATGCTTGATATTCTTTGAAAAGAAAACATCATTTTCATATTTTTAATTTGGCCCACTATATAGGGGTAAAAGAAATCCCACCTTAGTTGGTGTGGTCTCAGATGATTGCTCTAACTGTCGATCCTTCCCTTGCCCTTTCCTACAGTACAAGGAATTAATAAATCCTTGGAGGAGGATGAATCAAGACATCTATCACTTAAACATTTAGGATTCTAGACTCTTAATCAATCGTGGACCTTTCAACCCTTAAGCTATCGGATAAGAATATGAAGAAATGATTTGGCATTCTAGTTTGACGGACAAGGTAGTCAAACGTTCATTCAATAGCTCGTGGTTCAATGTCGAGCGTGATTTACAAACAAAATTCATGGTTCAACATGATTGAACAAGTACAAGGCTTCGTCAATTGACAGAACATTACTTCAAAGAGTATGATTGAAAGAATTTCATAATCCATTATGAATTATCGCTTGAGAGTATGAGAACTCATCAAGTTGTTCCAAGAGAAGATTAAGTTATGCTTAATCGGATCAACCAATTGAAGTTGGCTTGAATAAAAAAGGTTTTAAAGAGAGCGAGAAGGAAAGAATATCTCTCTACTATGATTGATAAGAGAGATGTCGATTGATGTTGAAGATAAGTCGAATTTCGATGTTCGAAATTTAACAAGTTCCATTCTTCTGAACAAGTGTGAGACGTCATCAAATGACTAAATATCTCTTCACATTTTGTGATTGAAAGAAGTTACGTAATCAATTACGAATCAACGTGTAATTGATTTGAGAGTTCTAGAATTCATCGATAGGTTTCAAGTCGTTTCAATAAAGTAATCGGAAGGATTCTTGATCTTGAATGAAGATCGAATCTTACTAAGATATCAAGGTTTCATTAAGGTTTAACAAGTTTGGTTTACCAATAAGCTTCAAAGGAAGTTCGAGTTACATAAGTTCGGTCAAGCAAATCAAGTCGATTTGAATTGAAAGGAATTTCGGAGAGGTTATAGAAGATAACATCTCTTCGTCGATTGATACAAGAAATACCAAATGAAATCGATTTGGATTTGATTTAGTTGAATGAATGACTTAGAATTTAAGGAAATGTCATTTGAATTTATTGGTATGAAGGGTATCGAAAGATATGAAAGATAAATCGAATTGATCAAAGAAAGAAAAGTAAAAAATTAGAGATTTCATCATGTGTCGATCGAGATGGAGTGCGTCTCGACAGACGCGGATGCATCGACTGAAATGAGGTGCATCTCGACCGATATGGGTATATCGACCGAGATGAGATGCATCTCGACCGATATGGGTATATCGACCGAGATGAGATGCATCTCGACCGATACGAATGGTCGATGGAAAGAGAATCAAGCGAGGGGTTCTGTGTCGACCGTTGTGGATTCCAAGTTGATCGAGACAGGCATATCGACCGATATGGTCCTCGTGTTGACCGATACGACCCCGTCGACCAAGATGAAGGCCAAATCGGCCGAAACAGAGGCTAGAAATTTTCGGCGGATTTTTCATGTTTTGGCTCAAACGGTTATCCGGGCTCGTCCAATCGATTTTTAACAATACCAAATGATTTTCTTACAAGTATAACGAGTTTAGGCATGATTTAAAGTATCAAAACATGTTGGAATCGAGATTTAACCACAACATTACCATATAGGGCAAATATACCAAAAATGCTCCAAAATCAACACAACTCGATTCCTAGGTCGATATATCATTTCTAGGCTCATAATATAACATGCTAAACATGCATACGTACTCATAAACTCAAGATCAAGCCTAGATCATAATATTTATCAACTAGGGAAAAAATCATAACATGCTTAAATCGCTAAAATAGCTAGAGGGAGGTTCGATTTATACCTCTAGGATGTTCGTAGAACTTCGTGGGCTTGATCAATACTCTCTTAACTCGATTTCAACTTCTAAACATGGAGAAATGAAAGAAAGAGTGTTGGAAATGGAAAGAATGAGGTAAGGGGAGTCCAAAAATGTATAGTTTACCTCTAGAAACACCTCGCCGGAGCTTCGTCGGAGCTCGCCGGAGTCTTCGCCGGAATCTTCCTAGAGAATTCTTAGGAAGAGAGAGTGAAATGGTGGAGAGAGAGAGAGGAGGTTTTATTTATAGAGAGAGGTGAAGGGCAATTTTAGAATTACCGAAAGTAAAAAAGTTAAAGTGGTTGTCATTCGCTTGTCACATCGGTCACTTTAACATCACCTCACGTCAACTCCACATCTCCTCACGTCATTGCACGGGAGACCGTAATATTTTGTCGATACCCGAATATTTATCGATCGATATTATCCCGATACGAAAATGTCGGATCACCAAATAATTAGTCGAGATTAATTAAACTAATTAATAATAATTAATTTCCCCCAATAAAATAAAAATTAAATAAATGATGTCAAAATAATAATTTCCCAAAATAAATTGATCGTGACATTCGGAATTAATTCGATAGCAAAATATAAATTTCGGAAATTTGATAAATACATTTAAAATTTACGAGGGGCGTTACACGAGAAATACTTACCCAACACTCTCGCAGATACTCGATGGGGAACAACTCAATCGATGTTGACCTGTGCATCAAATTAATTTTGAAAACTCTCCAAACACCTTCAGCTTGTCGTGCTCGTAGCATAGAAGGACATTCATTCCTATGCTTGCATCTGAAGTTTGGACAAGTACTGTTGGACCTCTTCGTGGAGTATTCAGATCTCTGATGCACGTGATGCATTCCTACAATAAGGTCTAGTTCATCCTTACTGCTACGTGACTCCAATACATAGCTCTGTAGGGGTTCATTCTGCAGGCATGATCCACTCTAAATGTTATGGAGCATCAAACTTTATAAAAGGAAGTACACAATTTCTTACTTCCTGATCATGTTGAACTGCAAGCGCCAATTAGCTCAAGTTATGGTCAGATACAGCATACAGATTCATACACTCAGGAGCTACAATCCATCTAGAAAAATCACTAATCCATACGCCTAAGAGCTACAATCTATCGTCCTCGTCCTCGTCCTCCTCCCTCTCATTCTCTTCCTTATCGCCCTCATCATCATCATCAGTCGATGTCCCCTCATCCTCGAAGATAAAGATATATGCAGACCTGATGATCTCACTGGTTGCTGTGATTGAGGTGTCTCGGATCCAGTCTGATTTTTATTTAATTTCATGATTATATATGACCAGATCGATGTTGTTTCCATATAGCATCCGCATTACATCTTCATTCGTCTTCAGTGCACCCTTTACTTGCCTAGACCTTCCACATACGCTACTAATGTAAAACAAAGAGTAACTTGAATTAAGGAGATCACACTGCATGACCTCATGAATCTCCGACAAAATCCCACCGTGGGATATCCAATTATGCCTTATACATATTAATTGCTCGTCGCCACCCACATACTCCGACCTATCCCATGCACCACCATAGCGTATAATAAAACGCTAATACGACATCTATCACGAATATAAAATATAAAATTAAATTAGGCTCAAACTATAAGCAAATTAAAAAAAATGACAAAAACTCAAGATTGGCGAGATCAAAAGATTTTTTCTTCTATCTTCGAATCAAAATGAAAGGTTTAAAAATTAATTTTTCTCACATCTATTCTATGAGTTTTACCCAATTTTTTTTACGAAAAATATTTCTAAATTCGCAATAAAATCTTAATAAACATACATTTCGTCAAAGTTTAAAACATATTTTTTTGAAAAAGGATAAAAAAAGTTGAAAGCAATATACCTTCGACCAAAAATAAAAGCAAAGCTCCAGAAATATATCTTCAAATTCTTGGGAGGATTCGGAGGAGGAGAAAGAGCAAAAATTTGAGAGAGAATTTTGAATAAAATGAGTTACATATGACCCTAAAATCATTTCATCTACCTCCTCGTAAATTCTTATTTATAACTATTCAACTACCAAAGCAGATATAAAATAAGTGAACCAACAAATATTAAAAAAAATGAAAATAAATTTAATAAAGTTAAATTTGTCTTGAAACTAAAAATAGAAAGTATAATAAGACAAGAAGAAAGAGTGACTAGAAAACTTAGGGGGCGTTTGGTTTAACTGTCAGGAATCACTGTGAGTATGAGTTTGATAGTATAAGAAATGGGTATGGGTTTTATTTTTGGGAATCATTTCCAATTCTGATGTTTGGTTTACTAGATGAGTTTTGGAATCATTTTTCAATTCTGATGATTTATTTTTTAAGTTTATAGGTTTATAATATAATTAAATTGTTATACAAATAATAATTAATTTAACAATAAAAAATAACAAAATAAAATCATATTAAAACAAATAAATAATCTATTTATCTTATTATTTGTTTTATAAAATATAAAATTAAGATAAAAAATAAATGATTGATTTTATAATAATAATATATTAAAAAGAATAATATATAATTATAATAACATATAATACTATAAATAATATAATTATGAAAAACATTAAAAAAAGAAAAAAGAAAAAGTAAATAAATCAGAAAATAATTATAAATAAAATGAAATAAAAATAAGAAATAAATGATTAATTTAATAATAAAAAATTAAGAAAATATAATCATATTAAAATAAATAAATAATATATTTATATTCTTATTAATTTTATAAAAATATAAAATTAAGATAAAAATAAATAATTAATATAATAATATTATTATATTAATATATTAAGAAGAATAATATATAATATTATAAAATAATATAATTATCAAAATATTTTAGATTAATATTATAAAAATAAATAAATAAGAAAATAATTATAAAATAATATGAAATAAATAATTTTGGTAATAATATATGGGAATGAAAATGAAAACCCACCATTTTGGAGGGTTTTGGTGATTCCCAAGTATTTGGGAATCATTCCCATATTTTCATTCTCATACCCTTTAACCAAACAGTGGGTTTCGGAATCATTCCATTCCCTCATTCCGAAACCCACCAACCAAACGCCCCCTTATACTTTTAAAGTGGCTATCTTTATGCATTCCCACCATATATATATATATATATATATATGAGATCATATGATAATAAATAAGTATATTAAAAATAAGAATGAATCTCATCCATTAGATCTAATTAAATCATTGGTTGATATTTAATCAAGCAACATTGTAATCAAGCAACAACTAAAACACAATCAAGCAACATTGCAATGATAATCAAGCGGTTTTATCATTTTATCACGGGAGGAATTTTTATCACGGGATCCAATCCACACACACACACATATATATATATATATATATAGGGGTGCATTCATGGCTGGACATGCACCCATGAATGAACAGAGATCAAAATCCAGCCCTTGATTTCGAAAATAGACATCCCAGATTTTCTGTTGCCATTTATCATTGTTGATAGCTCCTTCTATCATTGAAAGGGCAAATTAGTCATAAACGGTAAAAAATTGAAATGGAATTAAATCTGCATGCTGATTTTTCGGAATCAGTTACCAAATCAAATCCCACGATTTATTCCATTATTATCATATAAATTGGAAAGAGAAATAAGATCATATTGCATATTTTTTGGGTGCGGTTACAAAAAAAAAACTACGATTTATTCCATCATCTTATGTTAATCGTTATCATTGTTTATGGCTTTATATGTAATTGCAAGCTGATTTGTCGGCCTTGGTTTCAACTTCCACTAAACTATTATCGTTAAATGATAATGTCAACAACGTACAATGATATTTAATAAAGATAACAATGATCTTAAAGGTGTATTTAATATCAATTAAGATTAAACCTTGAAATTTGATAAAAGTATATTGAATACAAGTAACAATGATAATATCAACAGCGTACAATGCTACATATTAACTGAGTTCACCAATGTAGAAAATAAATAAACAATTAACAATTCATTAAACAAAGAATTCGAACAATGAAACATTTATTAAAGAATAATGACACACATTTAAAATAGCAATGAAAATCGCATATGACAAAAAAGTAATGAAAAAACACTTTAAGGGTGAACTTAAAGTGGATGACGGAAGTGAGCAGTGGCGGCGCTACTTGCGGCGGAAACCTAGGACTTCCGCACGCACACATGCCACACGTTTCAAGAACAATCGCAGTCCTACCGTGATTTTCCTTGCCGGTGAGCATTCCCGGGCCACAGGCGGTGTTCAGCAAGAGTCAAACTAGAGTGCACCTTCGGGTTGCTGCGGTACAGGGACATGTAGTTCGTCGTGCCGTTGACCACGCAGTTCTGGAACATGAAGCCGGTCGATTGAGCGGGGTCGATCCTGCCATGGGCCGTGATGGTGTTTTTCTCGCCTTTTTAGGGTTTTGCCGCCGAGGAGCGATGACGATTTGGCAGTCGTGGAAGACTGCGGCGGAGTTTCTGAAGATGAAGTCGACATTGCCTTGGATGCGGTAGGACTTGTAGAATTGACGGATGCTGTGGGCGTAGAGAGTGATAGGAAAATCTGGGGTTTTCACGTTAATTATATATTGATTTTATTGGATATAAAAACAAAAAAAATAAAAAGATATTACAAATCTTATAAACGCATAAATATAGGTATTTCCAAACTAACAGTTTTAATATAATATGTGTTACTAATATTACCCTTTACTTAATATAAAAATAATAAAAAAATGACACGTGGCACAATATGAGGAGTCCAAAAAATAAGATGTATGGCTGGATATATAGTCATTGTTCATTCAGGACATGTAGTTCAGATTTGAATACAACTATATATATATATATATATATAGGGTAGTGATTAGGTGATAATAGGATTTCCCGTGCTAAATGAGAAAAGATCTCAGCCATTTAAAATCTCAATCGACGGCACAGATTAAGCCCGTCCCTTCCAATTTTTGATGCATATTTTGCACATACTCAATGCATAAAAGGGCAAAAATGTAAAAAATATATATTCTAGAATTTCATTTCGTGCAGTTCATAAAACATAATATGCATACGTTCAATGTAAAAATGCAATATTTTAGGTATAACACTGCAGCATATAATCAATGCAAAAAATGCACTCAATATGAATACAAAAATGCATATGCTTTAGAATAAAAATGCATCTTATTCAAGTTAATAATGCATTATTTTGATGCAAAAAATGCAAATATTTAGGAACATTTTCTGTGTAACTGATGCATTTTTTTATCTTGAACGTAAATATAATGAAGAACATATACCAGCTGAATATGAAATAAAGATTTTCGTGCGAATCTTCTAAATTTAACATATTAAATATGGATATCATATGAATCGTCGTAAGAATACATTTAATTTGATATATGATTCGTAAAAAATAGATTTGAATCGAGAAAGATATAATCGTTAGATTATAATGGGAGAAAAGAGAAAATTAGAAGAGGGAGTGTATTTAGATCTAAATAGAGAAGACAATTACTATCTTACCCTTTTATGCATTGAGTATGTGCAAAATATGCATCAAAAATTGGAAGGGACGGGCTTAATCTGTGCCGTCGATTGAGATTTTAAATGGCTGAGATCTTTTCTCATTTAGCACGGGAAATCCTATTAT
>JAPKLW010000124.1:876918-920576 GCA_026898455.1 Plectranthus barbatus | reverse complement strand
GTGTTCGGAAAAGTGCAAAGTATCGGAGGATAGCTGTGCTGTGGCCGGTTCGAAAGTTCACCGCCTACTGCAAGTATTGGCGAATCCTTGTACTGATTGTATACTTTTCTAGTGAAATTCTTAGCGTTTCGGCTAAGGAGTGGACGTAGATCTATTTGGATCGAACCACTATAAAATCTCGCGTTCATTTACTGCTTTATCACTTTACTGTTTAGAGTTGATTTGAAACCTAGTAACATAGTTGAATTCATCAGAGCAATTAAAGGGAGCCCTAATTGAGAAGCCCAACATTATTTGATTTAACAACCCCAAAAATTTTGTTTGTTTTAAATTGAAACAAACCCAATCTTAAACTACCAGTAGATTTAATTCAAGAGCCCAGTTAATTTAGAAAACCAGCATAATTTTCCTCTTAAATCATGACGCCCAATTCTCAAGCGCATTAAATGTATATTGAGGCCCAAGAATAACTTGAACTTAGGATGCCAAAATAACTTATTACGGGAGCCCAACTCTTTTTATTTATTTTTATTAAGTAGGGAGCCCAATCTTTTTTTTTTTTTCCTTTCCGTTTCCTCAATTGCTGGACTTTATAAATCTGGGAGACTGGGAGTAATGACACTCAAAATTAGGGATGTCAATCGGGCTAACCCGTCGGTTTTCGAGCTAACCCTATCGGGCTGCGGGCTATTCGGTCCGGGTTGAATCGGGCTGAATTTTTATCGGGTTAAAAATTTTTGAACCTAACCCTAACCCACCGGTTTTCGGGCTAACCCGTCGGGTTGGCAATATTTACGAGTTTATTTTTGTAAAGATTTTCTTAAAATATTTTAACAACCCCTAAAACAAAATAAAAAAAGAAAATGATGAACCAACATAAATAAAAGACATCAAATAACAATATCTTTGCAAAAAAATAGTGATAAGTGGATAATCATAGTTTGAAAAGAAAAAAAACATCAATCCTCATATACCAACTAATTTAACTAATAGAAGTACATTTCTCAACGTATAAAATGATAAAATAATGATTAAAAAATTAAATATAGCTTTCACTTGGGTGAACATAACAACGAGTGGCTAAAGGTTCTTGAAAGGAAGAAATGAGTAGGAACGCTAATTAGGAGAGTGACGAGTGAAAAACAGTGAAAGAGGAAGAAATGAGAGATTTTTCGATTTGAGGATAAAGGACTACGTCATTGGGAGAAATTAATGATATTTTGTATGACGGAAATTAGGTTTAGGGAATTAGGAATATAATTAATGGGTATAGTAGGATATAAATGATATTAAAAATAATAAATAATAAATTATTAAATATATTATTAAATATTGCCGGACCTACGGGCCGACCCGCAACCCATCGGGCTCAGCCCGTTCGGGCTGCCAACCCGTCGGGTTCAACCCGTTCGGTTAAAAATAATTTCGGGTTGAAAATTTTTTACCCTAACCCGCATTTTAGCCCATCGGTTTCGGGCTTTATTGACATCCCTACTCAAAATAAGAACAATGAATACCCTTGTTTGCATAGTTTTCATCTTGTACAGCTTCTAGAGAATCAAATCATCTTTTGCTGATATAGGAATCTTCAACATCTTACAAAGTTGTATAGAGCATAATATAATGCCACCCAAAGGAAGAGACTATCCAGCTCAAAGTCAAAATATGAAATTTCATCCTCTATCAAATGAAAATTTGACCTTTCCACCAGTTTCAAAGAAACGGAAATGTGCTGATGATGGATTTCCTTATCAAGAGAAGATTCTATCCTCGGTGAAGAGGATTTTCCAATATCCATGAAGTTAGAATTCCTTCGGCTTCATTGAAGAGAAAACTCAAATTTAGAGAAAATTTTATTTGCACCAATAGAAGATTTCTAATTCAATAAGGTAAAGATGAAAACAACACAAAATCACCTTAACACACCAAGCGGATTAAGTTTAAGGAAAATATATTCTGGACGCCAACCATGAAAGTTGGTGCCACGCCACAATCGAGAATAAGGGAGATCCACGCGGCCAAAAGAGAGAAATAAAAAATAGCATTGCTTGTGGATGGGGGTATATGTAGAGCCATTCCCTTGTGGTCAGCATGGTCGTGGAAAGAAGAAGCACTCCAAGCGTGTGATGTGACACCATGCAATCGAGGGGAGAAAATCCTCTCTGCACCCCATGCTTAATCACATGTTCATAACACTTTTATATTTTATTTTAACTATGTTTTATTTGATGTGTGGAACAACAAGGGTGCAGTATTGTTAGCAATGCAGATCCTCTCCCCAACTTGAAATATAAAATTTAATATAAGTTAAAAAAAAAAAAAAGACAACATGGTTAACAGGGGCGGATGACATCAATACTCTCGACCAACAAGCACCAAGGAAAAATACAAGGAGAAATGGAATAACGAGTACACAATGCTTCAAATTTATCTCGACTAATGGATGAGGGTAACTCTCCTACCAGACTATCATCATAACCCCTCCATATTTCCAATGGTTGGTAACCATTTTTGGAACTAGTATATTGAGACTCACCAACAAAACCAAAGTCGGACGATGATGCAGAAGACGGGGAATATCATCTATCACTAGATATAATTACTTACACGAAAGACTGGGTAAATCATTAAGTGGGAGATACGATGCAATCAAACGAAATCTCAGAAGCACCCAAGGAGGGAGACGAAGAAGTAGGGGTGAGCAAAATACCGAAAAACAAAAAACCGAACCGAATAAATTTCGATTATTCGGTTCGGTTATTTTGGTTTTCAGTTCGGTTCGGTTATTTTTTTCGGAACCATAATAACTGAAATAATATATAAATATAAATATATATATGTATATATAATATTTTAAATAATTTATATTATTATTATTATTTTTAAAATAATAATTTCATTTTATATTGATTTTCAATTTCCAAGTGATAATTTCGGTTATAACCCAACTACCAAAAAAAACCTAAAAATTGAATTTAAAATTTCGATTCGATTATTTCGGTAATTCGGTTCGGTTCGGTTACTTTCATTTTAATTGGTTTGGTTATTTTACGCGCAATAACCGCACCGAATAATTGAATAATCACCCTTACGAAGAATAATTGCAGTAAAAGTAAAAAGTAAATGTATCGCAATAATGACTATTTATAGATAGGGGTGTATTCGAACCGAGTCGAGTCGAGTAGTGTCGTGCTCAAGTTTGACTCGTTTAGTTTCGAGTCGAGCTTCGAGTTTTTTAATCGAATACTTTGATGTTCACGAATGTTATCGAGCTTTTATCGAGCCTCAACGAACTTTTTAAATTTAGAATATATTTAAGATTTTCATTATTATTTTGAAGAAAATGTTATTTATTCAAAAAAATATATCATATTTATTAACGTGATTCATATCTCCTATATTATAGATAGATATAGTTTTATGTATCTAAGGTTTGAGTATATCTTTTATACCTTTTGCATATCTTTGTACCTCTATATAAAGTTGCATCAATAAAGTTTATTTTCAAGGCAAATATTCAAACACTATCATGGTATCAGCTTGATACGATCCATCCTTCTCTCCTCTCCCCTCTCTTTCTTCTTTTTCCGCACGTCGTCTGCCGTTCTCTGATCACGGCACATCGGGCCTCCTTCGTCGCTGCACGCGCTGATCTCTATTTGATCGCCTCAAGTCAGCAGCGCACCTCCTGCCTTCCCCCTTCCGTTCGCTGCCATGGCCCCCGACTCGGACTCTCTTCCACTCTCAACGCTCGTTCATATGATAACTATCAAGTTATCCTCATCAAACTTCCTCCTGTGGCGTTCTCAAGTTGTACCGCTACTCACTTGTCAAGATCTCTTTAAGTATGTGGATGGCTCTTTTTCTCCTCCATCGGCGGTTCTATCCTCTCCGAGTGGTACCTCCTCACCCAATCCCGCCTACGCATCTTGGCTTCATCAAGATCAGAAGTTGCTCAGTTTGTTGCTCTCGACTCTTTCCGAAGAGGCCATGGCTGAGGTGCTCGGCTGCTCAACCTCTCGTGCCGTTTGGATGGCCTTGGACACCACATTCAACAACAAATCCAAGACACACGAACTTCATCTCAAGGATGACCTGCAGACTATAAAGCGCGGTTCTCGCTCCATCTCCGACTACGCCAGGGACTTTAAATCTTTATATGATCAATTGGCAGCCATTGGTCGTCCTGTTGATGACACGAATAAAGCCCACTGGTTTCTATGTGGACTTGGACCAGCGTTTTCTTCTTTCTCTATTACTCAGATGGCTCTTACTCATCTTCCGTCCTTTCGCGATCTCGTATCCAAGGCGAAAATTTTTTCTATTTTTCAGGAATCTCTGGAATCTAACACCGTCTCTCCTGCTGCATTCTATGGCCAAAATCAACCAACCTCCTCTCGTGGCTGTGGTTCTGGAAATTCCGGCAAATCTGGCAACAACTCTTCCACGAGTGCAAAGCGCGGTCGTGGATGTTCGAACAAAAACCAAATGCCTCGTTGTCAGATATGTTGCCAAGACGGTCACTATGCTACCTATTGTCCTGATCGCTACGCTCAAGCCCCCACGGCTAATCTTGCTGAAGCTTTTCACTCAAACTGTTCTGTCTCGTCGGCTAGTACATCTGATTGGTATGTTGACACAGGGGCTTCGACACACATGACTCCTGATATTGGCAGTCTTGATTCCGTGCAGACATACTCTGGCTCCGATCAAGTGGTTGTCGGTAATGGTGCTATTTTACCTATTTCTCATATTGGTTCTTCTAAGTTTTCATCTTATCTCCAACTTCTTGATGTTTTGGTGGTTCCATCTTTAACGAAGAAGTTGTTATCCATCAGTAAACTAACTTCTGATTATCCGGTTGATATTGTGTTCTCTAACAAGTACTTTACCGTTCAGCACCGACACACAAAGGAAGTACTCGCCAGAGGTCGTCGCAATGCGGGTCTGTACACCCTTGATCACTTTCAGCAGTCGTTCCTGTCTCAGCTCAAGGGCAATGTTCTGCGTGCGTCTTTTGAGTTATGGCATCGTCGTCTTGGTCATGTGTCTTTTGATTCTATTTCTCTGTTATGCAAACAAGGACATATTTCTGTTAGTTCATGTTTACCTGCACCAAAACCTTGTTCTCCTGGTCAAGGTGCTAAGAGTGCACGCTTACCTTTTCAATTAAATGAAAAAAGATCTTCTCGTGTTTTGGATATTATCCATTGTGATTTATGGGGTCCTGCACCTATTACTTCTTCATCTGGATATCGTTATTATGTGATTTTTATTGACAACTTCAGTCGATTTACTTGGTTCTATCCTTTGCATCGAAAATCGGATTTCTTTGCTCATTTACAGATTTTTGTGGCTTTAGTGGAAAATCAATTTTCCTCATCTATCAAACGTTTTCAAAGTGAAGGGGGGACAGAGTTTACTAATCATGCAGTTCGTGATTTTTTTCACAAAAAAGGGATTCATCACACTTTCTCTTGTCCTTAAACGCCTGCTCAGAATGCACGTGCAGAGCGTAAGCATCGTCATTTAACTGAAACGGGTCTTACCTTACTATTTCAGTCTAATCTTCCGCTGCATTTATGGGTTGATGCTTTTTCTACTGCTACATATGTTATTAATCGTCTTCCAGCTGTCCCTTTGGAAGGACTCTCTCCATTTCAGGCTCTCTACGGTTCGCCTCAAAACTATGGAAACTTCCACCCATTTGGATGCCGTGTATTCCCTTGTCTTCGCGACTACGCTGCAAACAAATTCTCTCCACGCAGCATTCCATGTGTGTTTGTTGGGTATTCCTCCCATCACAAGGGTTTCAAGTGTATGGATACTGCTACTTCGAAGATTTATATCACTAGACACGCACGCTTTGATGAAGAACTATTTCCCTTGGCCTGCTCTTCTGCTGGTATGCCCTTATCTCAACTTGACATTTCATCTTTTGTTGAACCTTCTGGTCAGGGCTCCGTTGCAACGCCTTCTATTCACACTCCTGAGACTTCGACATCCCCGCCACCGCAGCAGCCGTGCTCTCTTTGTCCGATCGACGAGGGTCCAGCACAGCCACCTATCGCGGCTCCTTTGCCACCCCAGCCGATCGCTGCGGATTCCCAAGCTGCTCCTCCTGTCGGTCAGCAGCCGATTCTGCATCCCATGGTTACGCGAGCTCGAGCTGGGATTTTTAAGCTACGCCACATCGCCTTCTATGCCGACCCGACGTTGCATCACGCCTTATTAACTGCAGCTGAACCTCGAAGTTATAAGACCGCTATTAAGGATCCTGTTTGGCGCGCCGCCATGTCTGAAGAAATGAGCGCCTTACATCAAAATAATACATGGACTCTTGTCCCGCGTCCTCCGGACACAAACATCGTGGGCTCAAAATGGGTTTTTCGCTCGAAGTTCCGCTCTGATGGTTCTATAGAATGCCACAAAGCTCGTCTAGTTGCTCAGGGTTTCTCACAAATTCCGGGTATGGATTTCTCACACACCTTTAGCCCTGTTGTCAAGGCAGCCACCGTCCGTATTATTCTATCTCTCGCCGTTCATCATGGTTGGCCCCTTCACCAGCTAGATGTCAAAAATGCATTCTTAAACGACATTTTATCTTCTCCTGTATACATGGAACAACCGCCGGGCTTCACTGATGCCGCTTGCCCTCACCATGTCTGTCGTCTATCTAAGGCCCTCTACAGGCTCAAACAAGCACCGCGTGCATGGTTTCATTGTCTGAGCTCTTTCTTATTATCATAGGGATTTTCATGCAGTCGGGCGGACAACTCCCTGTTTATTTATATTCGAGGTAGTTCTATTCTTTTTCTCCTCGTTTATGTTGATGATATTATTCTCACAGGAAATAGGTCCTCCCTTATTTCGGATTTTATCACCCACATGGAATCTGAGTTCGCCATCAAGGACATGGGACGACTGAGTTATTTCTTAGGTCTGGAGGTCACTTACATGGACGACGGCTTATTCCTTTCTCAAGCCAAGTACGCGTCGGACATTCTATCCCGCACTGAACTTCTAGACTGCAAACCCGTCTCCACACCTCTTCCTGCGAGTGTTTCTCTCTCGCTCGATGGTGAACCCTTCGATGATGTTACTCGTTATCGCTCAGTGGTTGGAGCTCTGCAATATCTCACTATTACGCGTCCGGACATCTCTTATGCTGTGAATCACGCTAGCCAGTTCTTACAGCAGCCAACGGTCGAGCACTTTGGGGCTGTTAAGCGAATTCTTCGCTACATTAAAGGGACCTTATCCCTTGGCCTATCATTTTCTCGGAATTCTGATTGCAATTTGATCGCCTACTCAGATGCTGATTGGGCTCGATGCCCAGATTCTCGGCGTTCCACCTATGGTTACACTATTTATTTTGCAGGAATAGTCTCATGGAGTGCTAAAAAGCAAACCACAGTCGCTCGCTCCAGCTGCGAATCCGAGTACCGTGCAATGGCCAATACGGCGGCGGAACTTCAGTGGATTTCCTCCATCCTACGAGAGCTTCACGTCGATCATTCTGCTTCACCAACTCTTTTTTGTGATAATAGTAGTTCAATTTTTATCACGCAAAATCCTGTGGCTCACAAACGTGCTAAACACATAGATATTGATTACCACTTCGTTCGAGAATTGGTTCAAGAAGGAAAGCTCGTGACAACTCACATCTCCTCCGAGCTTCAAGTGGCCGATATCTTCACCAAATCCTTAGCACGCCCTTTGTTCGAATTCTTCAGAGACAAGCTTCGAGTCGTCCAGTTGCCGACTCAAGCTTGAGGGGGGGTATTAACGAGATTCATATCTCCTATATTATAGATAGATATAGTTTTATGTATCTAGGGTTTGAGTATATCTTTTATACCTTTTGCATATCTTTGTACCTCTATATATAGTTGCATCAATAAAGTTTATTTTCAAGGCAAATATTCAAACCCTATCAATATTCATGCTCATATTATAAATATTTTTCATTATAAGATAAATTTATCATTATTGTTGAAGGGATTCGTGAACTGAATCACGAAGTCCGTTTGCCAAGGATCGTTAATTGGAATATCAAAATAAATTGCTATGCCTATGAACAATCCTAGCATGCTCCTATATTATTATGCATAAGAAGGTTATGCGGAATACCTGGATTGAAGAACGATGAAGAACGCGTGCGTAGAGATGCCCTTTGATCTTTCCCACGCACCAAGATTTAATTTCCTAACAGATTGAGGAAATTAATCTAAAGAAAATAAATGAATATTTTCGAAAATAAGAGGAGAGAGAAGAAGAAGAATCCTCCTGATCTGATCTTCTGATCTGTATCCCAACTCGATCTGAAAATCTGGTGAAGATTATCTATCAGATCCCTTGCCCGGTTGAGAAGCAGAATTTCCTCCTCGTATCAATAACTCACTCGATCACTTACAGCTCCCAATGCTCTGGTTTGCTGTATGCAACTTGTGATCTTATGAGTAGTTGTTGGTCCCGATTTATCAGGGTATAACTTGGCAGCGGAAAATGTGTTTGTTCGTTTCTTGCACTCTGCAGGTTACTCAGCTGACTGGGACCTTGTCAGCTGGTAAGTCAACTGGCACTATGAGTACTCAGCTGACTGGCGACTGGCTGGTCAGCTGGTAGCTCAAGACTTAGAATATTTTAAGCCTAGTTTGCACAGTTATCAGTTTTCAGATATACACCAGCACTTGAGTGCTGGGTTTCAAATACAAATTTAAATACTGAAAGCAGATAAAGGCAAAGGATTTTTATAGTGGTTCGATCAACTGATCTACGTCCACTCTCCAGTCGACTCACTGGAAATTCACTATAAGAGTAATCCGGTACAAAGAGTCCTACGATCTATCTCCAGCTGGTAGATGCCCCGTCTACCAGTCCACTGGATCAACCGCTCCCGGTCCTTGTCCTTCTTCAGCTCTCGTCAGATGGATGGAGTGCGAGCAGGTCACTTCAACCTCCTCCTCTGACTGGTTGGGTGTTGAGTTCTCCCAAGAACGTAAATCCTCTACGGCAAACTGCCCGTAATAACTCAAGAGCTGGCTGGCTCTAGAGCTGCTATGTTCTTCCTCAGAAAGAGAAAGAACACCAAGCGAGGTCTGTAACTTACAAGCTGGAAGCTTGAAGTCTCGTGTTTGAATAAATCAACACACGGATAGCCTTTAGAGAGGCCTCGAAAGTTGTATGCTTTTACTTGCTTGAGCGTAATAAATTTCAGTCTTTCGGTAGGTGAAGAGTTGGCCAAGAACATTGAATGTTGATGGATCCCAGGTATTTATAGCCGAGGGATCCCATTCAAATATTCTAGCCGTTTGGACACATCTGGAAAAGTCTCTGTCCTCGCATGTCCTTCTGACGGCGGCAGGTAGAAATTTCCGGAAAGCGCCATGCTTGTGTCCGCTTTTTCTGATACAGACCTCTTTGTGTCAGAACGGCTCTATTCGTCAGTACGAGGAATCGGAACTGGTGTCTTGAACTGATAGACTTTAAGGATATCCTTCCTTAAAGTCTTACTTTGTCAGTATATTCCTCAGACGAATCTTCCTTTTTGTCTCTAAGACTCTGGGAGATCGAATCTTCAATTCTGCTGGTAACATCCGACTGGTAGATTGTACTGGTGATCTTGTGCTGGCAGTCTCTGCTGGTGACTTACGCTGGCACAATCTTAGTCTACCAATTTGTCTGATGTTAACCCTTTCTTGGAATCTCCCATGACTGGTGGCTTCACCGCTGGTGAATAGTGTCAGCCAGAACACGTATTCTGCTGGTAGGATTTGTCAGCCTCCTGCTGGTGAAATCCTTCCAACTGGTGAACAGTAGCCAGTCATTAGCTCTTGACTCTATGCTGATGAACAGTGTCAGCATAGGTCTGTCAGTCGTCTGCTGGTGAGACTTCTCTCAACTGGTAAGCACATCTCATGCTGGTGAACAGTAGCCAGCATGAGTCTTGATCAGCTACGACTTACAACTCAAAAGACCTAAACAGGACTTTACATTTGAGACTAGAGCTATTCTAGAGACAAACTGACGCTGGTTGGACTTAGGATTTGATCCACCAAAACACTTAAACACCAAATCAAAGATCTAAGCTATCAACTGGGGAAGGGAAACTTAGATAATTTTCCCAACAGTAGTAGGTGTAGTGAGTTCTGAGGTACTGAGGCCTACTTATTGGAAATTCTTGGCTTCTATTGGGCTTGAGTTATCATGGGCCAGACCAGGGACCAGAATGCAAATAGCAAATAAGGCCTATCAATTAATTAATTCCCATATTCAACCCAGAATATAATTAATTAATTAATATTGATTCATGCCCCCAGAGAATCAATACTGTCCTACCTATTTGCTACCACGTTTGAGGAACGGGTTGCATTGGACTCGGTTTATCCCCACATTTAAGGTTACAGACATTCGTTAATTAATTTAAGCTCTGACAAGCTATTTAATTAATTAACATCTTTAATTCCTGAATCAATCCACTCAAACCTTTTCACTTATGCTTGAACTTAATCAGCCTGCAGGACTTTAGCATAACGAACCTTTTGAGCTGTTCAGGGAATGTCACCATCCTATACTGGATGTGGTTACCTAGTTCAGATACCAGACAGTCATACACAGATTGATGTCACCCAAGACTGCAGAAGAACAGGTTCAACTAGAACCTTTTCTACAACTCAAAGTGACTTACAATATATGTATACTTCTGTATCCTCATATAGGTTTAAGATTCCATCGAGTCATAAAGATCTAGATTCTTTTAATGTCAGATAAAAGAATCGATCTCGACTTAGGTCCTCATCAATGTGTACCCCACACCAGCATACCAAGACATCCAAGATAAGATGCTTATCCGCATATGCTGCAGCCTACACCGACAGTTTATCCTGGAACTGTCTCAGCTGTGATGACTATTTATATCTCGCTAGGTCAAACGATCCATACGATCTTCCGTGATCTTCTACACACCGTATGATCTCCCTATCGACGAGATAAGAGGATAATTGTGTTTGCGACACATGTTTGTTAATTCAGACAGGAGATGAACATACAACAATTATGATTCCCAGTATATTAACCAATAAACCTTGTGCATAATATACCAATCATAATGCTTTCAGTATATAAATCCATCAATCTCCCACTTATACTCAAAGCATTATACATTTGCTTTCCAGAGTATAACGCGTCTAAACTAATCTAGCTATTACATCAAGCATTCTACGTGGCTAGCTTTGCCCTCAGCCCAAGGCTACGTACATGCATCTCGTAAACCTTCTGAGGCAGAGCTTTTGTGAATGGATCTGCTAGATTATCTTTCGTATCAATTTTCTCTATCAGCACATCACCCCTTGCTACGATTTCTCGTATAATATGGTACTTCCTTTCAATGTGTTTTGTTGCTCTGTGAGTTCGTGGTTCCTTAGAATTAGCCACAGCTCCCGAGTTATCACAATACACCGTGATTGTTCTGGGTAGCTGAGGAATCACGTCCAACTCCAGAAGGAAGTTTCGAAACCATACTGCTTCTTTCGAAGCTTCAGAAGCTACCACATATTCGGCTTCCATGGTGGAGTCCGCAATGCACTTCTGCTTTGCACTCCTCCACGATATGGCCCCACCTCCCAATGTAAACACATAGCCAGAGGTGGACTTCTTTTCATCTCGGTCTGCCTGGAAATCCGAATCAGGATAACCCACAGGGCACAACTCATCACACTGATAAACAAGACAATAGTCCCTTGTCCTTTTCAAGTATTTGAGTATGTGCTTTACCGCGGCCCAATGCGCCTGTCCAGGGTTAGACTGGTATCTCGCTACCATGCCTACAACAAAGCAGATATCTGGCCTCGTACATAACATTGCATACATGAGGCTACCCACGGCCGATGCATACGGCACGTTGCTCATCTCATCTCTCTCCTTTTGTGTCATCGGACACTGATCCTTGGAAAGATGTATGCCATGTCTGAAGGGTAACAGACCTTTCTTGGCATTATGCATGTTGAAACGGGCAATCACAGTATCCACATATGACCCTTGAGACAAGGTCAGCATCCTTTTATTGCGCTCCCGCAATACTTTTACGCCTAGGATGTATCCTGCCTCCCCAAGGTCCTTCATATGAAACTGCTCGGATAACCACCCCTTTATGCCCGACAATACTTCCACATTGTCGCCAAATAGGAGAATATCATCTACATAAAGTGCAAGGAATACTACGCTTCCGCTGACACACAGATGGTACACACAACTCTCGTTTGAACATTGTGAGAATCCATAAGATTTAATCACTTCATCAAAATGGAGATTCCATGACCGTGAAGCTTGTTTAAGTCCATACAACGACTTCTTTAGCTTCCAGACCAAATGTTCTTCGCCCTTCTGCACATAACCTTCTGGCTGTTGCATATAGATGTCCCTACCTTCTTCAAGGTACCCGTTTAGAAACGCGGTTTTGACATCCATCTGCCAGATTTCTAGGTTCTTATGTGCTGCTATGGCTAGGAGTATTCGAATGGACTTAAGCATGGCTACCGGTGAGAAAGTCTCGTCATAGTCTACACCTTCTTTCTGACTATAACCTTTCGCCACCAGCCTTGCTTTGAAAGCTGTAATTTCCCCATTCGATCCTTTCTTTCTTTTGTATACCCATTTGCACCCTATGGCTCGATGGCCATCTGGCAAATCAGTTTTCTGGTATACATCCATAGCAGTAATGGATTCTATTTCAGAATCCATGGCGATCAGCCATTTGTCCGCATCTTTATCAGATACCGCCTCGTCATATGTCCAGGGATCGGTATCATCTAGTCCGTTGTCCGGGATCAAGTCAGAAGACTCTCCCACGAACATATACCTCTTGGGTTGGTGACTAACCCTCCCACTGCGACGAGGCATCTGAGCTATGTCAGTAGTTGGCACAGTACGCGTTTGTCCCATACCTTGCATTAGTGGCAGTGTTGGTATATTCTCACCTGTTACAGGTGGATTTACCACTACACTGGGTTTTCCTGATGGAATTGCTTCTTTATTCTCAAGCTCGTGGAGAATAATTTCACTCTTGGATCTGTGGTTTCTTACATATTCGTCCTCCAAGAATCTTGCGTTGGTACTGACAACGACTTTCTGATTCTCTGGACAATAGAAGTAACCACCTTTCTTTTGCCTGGGATATCCTACAAACAGCATCAGCTTGCCTCTACTTTCTAACTTATCAGGTTCCTTTGTCAGCACATATGCTGGACAACCCCAAACCCTCACTCTGTTTAAACTTGGCTTTCGCCCATACCAGAGTTCCAGAGGTGTTTTAGGAACCGATTTAGAAGGTACCAGGTTAAGCAAATAGGCCGCTATTTCCAAGGCATATCCCCAAAACGAAATCGGCAAGCTTGCATAACTCATCATCGACCTGACCATTTCCAAGAGAGTTCTATTTCTTCTTTCTGCTACACCATTTTGTTGAGGGGTTCCTGGTGCAGTCCACTGGGATGTAATCCCGTTATCTGACAAGTACTGCAAGAACTCGTTGCTGAGGTATTCCCCACCACGATCTGATCGTAGTGTCTTGATAGTCTTACCAAGCTTCTTTTCTACCTCAGTCCGGAATTCTTTGAATTTCTCAAAGCATTCAGACTTATGGCGAAGCAAATAGACGTATCCGAATCTTGAGTAATCGTCAATGAATGTGGCGAAATACTCATAACCTCCACGAGCTTGCGTGGACATTGGTCCACATAAGTCAGAGTGGATCAATTGTAACACATCCTCTGCTCGAGACTGACTTGCCTTAAAAGGCCTGGTCGTCATCTTTCCTTCTATACAGGACTCACAGATTGGATGCGGTACCACTTGGAAGGAATCCAAGAGCCCATCGCATGCTAATCTTTTAATCCTCTTTAGATTGATGTGACCTAGTCTCAAGTGCCAGAGATATGTTTGATCCTCATCGGAAGAAAACTTTCTCTTTAAATGATTATTATTATTAGATGAGTTTGCAACATTCACGGAAGATTTATGCATACAATCAATGATATAGAGAGAGTCAATCAGTTTGCCATGACAGATAACACCGTTATTACCAATGATAGAAACTCCACTATCAAAAATAACTGAATATCCATCACAAAATAACTTGGAAACTGAAACTAAGTTCCGCCGAAAAACCGGCACATATAAAACATCTCTCAAAATCAGAACATTGTTTTCAAAGCATAAAGTAAAATCTCCAATGGCTACTGCTGAGACTCGTTCTCCGCTGCCCATTGAGATGGTAATCTCGTCATGCTTCAGCTGCCTTGTCGGCCTGAACCCCTGCAAAGTATAACAAACATGGTCAGTAGCTCCAGTATCCACTACCCAAGAATGGGTAGAAACTGATGCTAAACATGTTTCCGTTATAAATGCACATGACGCACCTTGTCCAGTCTTCCTGACTTGACAATCTTTCTTCCAGTGACCAGCCTTGCCACACCTGAAGCACTTGTCTCTTTTAGCAGGCACGCCCGGTGTCCTCTTTGACTTTCTACCAGAGGTTGTACCTTTGGCTTTCTTCTTAAATGTTCCTTTGCGCCTCTTGCCAACCAGCGCAATAGGACGATTACTAGAAGTAGCCAAAGCAACCTTTTCTGGCTGCATGACTGATTCCGCTGCCATCAAGTCATTGAGTAGCTCGTTAAGAGTGTACTCTTTCTTGTTCATGACAGCATTCAGTCTAAAGTTCTCATAGGACTTTGGCAGAGAGTTTAGGATGATATCAACCTGCGCTTCCGCATCGATACCTCCGCCATGCAGTGTAAGCTCATCCATAAGATGAGTCATACCCACCACATGCTCTCTGACCGAGCTTCCTTCCGCCATTTTCTTTCCCACAATTTCCCTCATGAGATTGAATCTGACAGCTCGGTCTGACTCACCATAAGTCGCTGTGAGGCTGTCCATAATGTCACTAGCATTCTCATATGAGTGATGCTGTTGTGCAAGAACCTTGGACATCGTAGTCATCATATAGCATTTCACTATATTGTTTGACTTGAGCCACTTGTTATAGTAGCTCCTTTCCTCATCAGTCGATGCATCAGTGAGCTCAGCCGGACGAGGCTTTTCAAGGACAAACTTGTGCTCCTCTGCGACAAGGATGTAATCCAAGTTGTGTTTCCATTCTTGGAAATTTGGACCGGTTAATTGGTTTTGTGCTAAGATATTGATTACGTTTGGTAAAGACATGTCTGAAAACAATAAATTAAAAAACACCAATTAAAACATAGTCGCATAACATTGAAACAATTAAATATTGAAACCTTATGATAAAGCAATATTAATGTTTCCTCCAATTTGCCTAAGTGTTACTATTGCAAGCCACACATGTGGATGTTTACAACAAAACACCTAACCAGACTGCATCTTTCAATTCCAGTCCTTTAATTCCAATCCATGCCCGGGTTCCTTAGACAAATGGAATTAATAATTGGAGACTAACTTAAGACCATATTATCCTACTGAGCAGGGACTTCACATATGAGTTATACTCTGGACAATATCTAAGCTAGCTTACCACCAAAGCCAACCCTCCCATATAAGGACACACCTGATCCCTTATAATAAGGTTGTCTCATTTAATTCAATCCCTAGAGAACTTATGAAAATCCAATACGCAAGCTACACATGTAGACGTTTACGCATGAACTCCCACTTCTCACATGAAATAAATGTTTGTTTTAAGAAATCCTATCTATTAGAACTTATGAACAATGAATTAAGTAAGCTACACATGTAGACGTTTACCTAATAAATTATCCACTTCCAATAAAGGATCGCTTTGTGGAGGTCTTACTAAATTATGAGCTTAGTAATTTTTAGTTCATAAGGTTCAATTGCACAGATTATTTTATGTACCCATAATTATAACATTGCTAAAATTCTATCATGCAAAGCATGAACCCCGAATTTATAGTCATAATTAATTACATAAAATAAATCACATAGCATGCTTTAAAGCCGTAAATAAAAGCAGTAAACGTGCTCTCTATTATCTACAACATGCTCATATGCTGCGCAATTAAATTAAACACATATATCATGCGAAGACAAATAATAAAGCAAATAAAATTGTCCTCGTGGCCCCATGATACAAAACAAAATAAATCTAACTATTACAAGTTGTAATTTATTTTTACAGATCTTCGACTGGGCTCCCACTACTTGAATTGAGATCTGGATTTATTTTCTGAACTTGGGCCTCCAAGATTTGATCCATCAGAAAATTGGACAACTGGGCCAGTTAACAAGATCGCGGGCCTAGGCACACATTGCAAGCCCAATAGCCCGCGAGAACTCGGCCCTACGAGCCACCACCGGCGAAACACCATCGCCGGCAACCCGCCGTCGTCGTGAGGGCTCCCGGCATGCACAACAGCCATGCACGTACGTGCATGGATGAAGTCCGCGATACCGCCTCCTCCAACCGTTGCCCGTTTCGCATGCCGCCGCCTCGGCTTGCCCCGACCGTCGCCCGAACCGCTGTTCACTCTTCTTCTCCTTCACCGGCCTTCGTGACTCACCGGAATCGCGCAAGATCGGAATCGGAGGCTCGCGCGAACCACGCGAAAAACAATAGGGTTTTTTCACGTTCCGGCCGCGCGCCCAGCCCCCGTCGCCGTCCAGCCCGCGTCGCCGGTCCTCGAGCCACCGCCGCCACCTGCCCCGCACTGACGTCGACCGAGGGAGGAGCCCCCGCGCCGGCCGCCGGCGTGCGCGCGAAGAGTCGCGCGGGACCTGCGCGCGCGCACGCGAGCCCTAGGGCTTGCTGCGTGCGCGCGCCCCCGGCGCTCCAGCCCTCGCACCGCCGTCCCGGCCGCCGCCTGCCGTCCCGCCTCGCGCCATCAGCCGCGCCTGGGGTCGCCGCACCTGCGCTGGCCGGCATGGGCGCCGCGGCCTCGCCTGCGTGCGTATGCACGCGCTGAAACCCTAGGGTTTTCGCGCGCGGCTGCGCCGTCGCCGCCGTCGGCCACGCCCCCTGCTGCCGTGCCCGCCGCCGTCGACCGCCGTGCATGGCGCTCGCGCCGTGCCGGCGCTGTCACGCGTCGTGTGGCTGTGCGTTCTTCGCGTTCTTCGTTCTTCGTGTTCTTCGTTCTTCGTTTTACAGATTTAATTTTTGAAAATAAAATTACATGGGATAATTCTAATTACATTCTAAAATTCTAATCTAACCACGGATTTATCTCGTGGGTGAAAAACGAATCCATATAAATGGGCGGATTAACCCGAGGAACCACGAGGACGAAAAACATAAGATCAATCCATAAACCATCCATTGCATGCAATCAATAATAATAATCATGCATGTTCATAGGCAATATTATTTTTCCGATAGAGCCAATTAAATAACCTGGCTCTGATACCAATTGAAGGGATTCGTGAACTGAATCACGAAGTCCGTTTGCCAAGGATCGTTAATTGGAATATCAAAATAAATTGCTATGCCTATGAACAATCCTAGCATGCTCCTATATTATTATGCATAAGAAGGTTATGCGGAATACCTGGATTGAAGAACGATGAAGAACGCGTGCGTAGAGATGCCCTTTGATCTTTCCCACGCACCAAGATTTAATTTCCTAACCGATTGAGGAAATTAATCTAAAGAAAATAAATGAATATTTTCGAAAATAAGAGGAGAGAGAAGAAGAAGAATCCTCCTGATCTGATCTTCTGATCTGTATCCCAACTCGATCTGAAAATCTGGTGAAGATTATCTATCAGATCCCTTGCCCGGTTGAGAAGCAGAATTTCCTCCTCGTATCAATAACTCACTCGATCACTTACAGCTCCCAATGCTCTGGTTTGCTGTATGCAACTTGTGATCTTATGAGTAGTTGTTGGTCCCGATTTATCAGGGTATAACTTGGCAGCGGAAAATGTGTTTGTTCGTTTCTTGCACTCTGCTGGTTACTCAGCTGACTGGGACCTTGTCAGCTGGTAAGTCAACTGGCACTATGAGTACTCAGCTGACTGGCGACTGGCTGGTCAGCTGGTAGCTCAAGACTTAGAATATTTTAAGCCTAGTTTGCACAGTTATCAGTTTTCAGATATACACCAGCACTTGAGTGCTGGGTTTCAAATACAAATTTAAATACTGAAAGCAGATAAAGACAAAGGATTTTTATAGTGGTTCGATCAACTGATCTACGTCCACTCTCCAGTCGACTCACTGGAAATTCACTATAAGAGCAATCAGGTACAAAGAGTCCTACGATCTATCTCCAGCTGGTAGATGCCCCGTCTACCAGTCCACTGGATCAACCGCTCCCGGTCCTTGTCCTTCTTCAGCTCTCGTCAGATGGATGGAGTGCGAGCAGGTCACTTCAACCTCCTCCTCTGACTGGTTGGGTGTTGAGTTCTCCCAAGAACGTAAATCCTCTACGGCAAACTGCCCGTAATAACTCAAGAGCTGGCTGGCTCTAGAGCTGCTATGTTCTTCCTCAGAAAGAGAAAGAACACCAAGCGAGGTCTGTAACTTACAAGCTGGAAGCTTGAAGTCTCGTGTTTGAATAAATCAACACACGGATAGCCTTTAGAGAGGCCTCGAAAGTTGTATGCTTTTACTTGCTTGAGCGTAATAAATTTCAGTCTTTCGGTAGGTGAAGAGTTGGCCAAGAACATTGAATGTTGATGGATCCCAGGTATTTATAGCCGAGGGATCCCATTCAAATATTCTAGCCGTTTGGACACATCTGGAAAAGTCTCTGTCCTCGCATGTCCTTCTGACGGCGGCAGGTAGAAATTTCCGGAAAGCGCCATGCTTGTGTCCGCTTTTTCTGATACAGACCTCTTTGTGTCAGAACGGCTCTATTCGTCAGTACGAGGAATCGGAACTGGTGTCTTGAACTGATAGACTTTAAGGATATCCTTCCTTAAAGTCTTACTTTGTCAGTATATTCCTCAGACGAATCTTCCTTTTTGTCTCTAAGACTCTGGGAGATCGAATCTTCAATTCTGCTGGTAACATCCGACTGGTAGATTGTACTGGTGATCTTGTGCTGGCAGTCTCTGCTGGTGACTTACGCTGGCACAATCTTAGTCTACCAATTTGTCTGATGTTAACCCTTTCTTGGAATCTCCCATGACTGGTGGCTTCACCGCTGGTGAATAGTGTCAGCCAGAACACGTATTCTGCTGGTAGGATTTGTCAGCCTCCTGCTGGTGAAATCCTTCCAACTGGTGAACAGTAGCCAGTCATTAGCTCTTGACTCTATGCTGATGAACAGTGTCAGCATAGGTCTGTCAGTCGTCTGCTGGTGAGACTTCTCTCAACTGGTAAGCACATCTCATGCTGGTGAACAGTAGCCAGCATGAGTCTTGATCAGCTACGACTTACAACTCAAAAGACCTAAACAGGACTTTACATTTGAGACTAGAGCTATTCTAGAGACAAACTGACGCTGGTTGGACTTAGGATTTGATCCACCAAAACACTTAAACACCAAATCAAAGATCTAAGCTATCAACTGGGGAAGGGAAACTTAGATAATTTTCCCAACAGTAGTAGGTGTAGTGAGTTCTGAGGTACTGAGGCCTACTTATTGGAAATTCTTGGCTTCTATTGGGCTTGAGTTATCATGGGCCAGACCAGGGACCAGAATGCAAATAGCAAATAAGGCCTATCAATTAATTAATTCCCATATTCAACCCAGAATATAATTAATTAATTAATATTGATTCATGCCCCCAGAGAATCAATACTGTCCTACCTATTTGCTACCACGTTTGAGGAACGGGTTGCATTGGACTCGGTTTATCCCCACATTTAAGGTTACAGACATTCGTTAATTAATTTAAGCTCTGACAAGCTATTTAATTAATTAACATCTTTAATTCCTGAATCAATCCACTCAAACCTTTTCACTTATGCTTGAACTTAATCAGCCTGCAGGACTTTAGCATAACGAACCTTTTGAGCTGTTCAGGGAATGTCACCATCCTATACTGGATGTGGTTACCTAGTTCAGATACCAGACAGTCATACACAGATTGATGTCACCCAAGACTGCAGAAGAACAGGTTCAACTAGAACCTTTTCTACAACTCAAAGTGACTTACAATATATGTATACTTCTGTATCCTCATATAGGTTTAAGATTCCATCGAGTCATAAAGATCTAGATTCTTTTAATGTCAGATAAAAGAATCGATCTCGACTTAGGTCCTCATCAATGTGTACCCCACACCAGCATACCAAGACATCCAAGATAAGATGCTTATCCGCATATGCTGCAGCCTACACCGACATTTTATCCTGGAACTGTCTCAGCTGTGATGACTATTTATATCTCGCTAGGTCAAACGATCCATACGATCTTCCGTGATCTTCTACACACCGTATGATCTCCCTATCGACGAGATAAGAGGATAATTGTGTTTGCGACACATGTTTGTTAATTCAGACAGGAGATGAACATACAACAATTATGATTCCCAGTATATTAACCAATAAACCTTGTGCATAATATACCAATCATAATGCTTTCAGTATATAAATCCATCAATTGTTACTCTTAAATCATGCAAATATTATTTTTATAAAAGTAATTATTTTATATTTCTTACTAATTTTAGCTAATGAGCTTGCTCACGAGCTCACGAGTCGAATACTATGATGCTCAAGTTTGGTTCATTTAATAAACGAGTTTTACTAAACGAACTCGAACAAACTTTAATCGAGTCGAGATCCGAGCAGCTGACGAATAAGTAGGGGTGCAATCGAACCGAGTCGAGCCGAGTAGTGTTGTGCTCATGTTTGACTCGTTTAGTATCGAGTCGAGCTTCGAGCTTTTTTGTCGAACATTTTAAAGTTCACGAACTTTATCGAGCCTAAACGAACTTTCTAAATTTGGAATATATTTAAAATATCTTTTATTATTTTGAAAGAAAATGTTATTTATTTCTAAATTAATATCATATTCATGCTCAAATTCTAAATTTCCTCATTATTAGAAAGACTTATCATTATTGTTACTCTTAAATCATGAAAGATATTACTTTTATAAAATTAATTATTCTATATTTTTTACTAATTTCAGCTAACGAGTTTGCTCACGAGCTCACGAGTCGAATACTATGATGCTCAAGTTTAGTTCATTTAATAAACGAGCTTCTCTGGACGAGTTCAAATAAGCTTTTATCGAGTCGAAATCCGAGTAGCTCACGAACAGTTAGGCTCATTTACAACCATAGGAATGAGTATAATAATCACATTGACGTCCTTAAGGAAGAATTGGAAGAAGAAGAATCATCCATCAACTTCAACTCAACCATAATAAGAGGAAGATGGGAATGAAACACTAACCTTCAAACAACTTGAAAGGCGATGATGGAATTGTTCGAAGAAGAAATTTAATTTGATGGCTCGCAAGAAAATGAAGCTATTTATAAAAGTAAAAAAACCTAGGTATCATCAATAAATTAGGCTGATACGTGAAAGCATATTTTGCATCTTCCTGCTATGACAGCTTAGGGAGACCTCCCTAAACATCTTTCTGCATGCTACCGCAACTGAAGGAGACCATCTATGGCAATCCTTGGGGCTAAGCTGGTATGTGAGATCTTATAAGGTGATGCCGCAATCCTGAAAAAACACAGCACAGGAAAAAGTGTCACCCCTCCAAATTTGTACGTCTAATGCTGATGGAAGAGGAGTACAGCTCCCTCGACAGGGATCGCGGGCTAGCCATCAATGGTGATCAGGACATGAAACCATGAGGATAAGCTCCCTCACGTGTCCAAGAGGCGCAAAAATTGACAGAGCCCCCATGAAGGGTCTAAGTGAGATGCCATATCTGGACCAAATCTGTTTGACTATTCTGATGCAGAGAATGATTGGAATATACTTTGAGTTGAGAGCAAAACTTGTCCTATGAGCTAGACAATTGATAAATATCAACAATAGACTCTTGTTAGACTAACGTATAAAAGTAATATTTTCCTTCATTTTGTAGGGAATTGAAGGAAAGTTCATGCAAATCTTGACTACAAGATTTAATGCCTTCAACAAACTTTGAAGAAGGCAAGGAGCTGCCAAGCGTAGGGTCACCTGCCGAGCATCGATCTAGCCGCGACAAAAGCCTCTCATCCCAAACGTTGATGGATGAGAAAGATAGCAAGAAAACTCAAAAGTAATCTAAAGACAGAGAAAGCCGACAACCTAACTAATGTCCGATAATTTTGGCCTGCATGAGACATAGTACTAAGGAATGTCACGAGGGAGGAAGGATTTTTTTTACTAGTAATTCAATTGTAAGACCAAGCAGTGCTGCCCACCAAAGGTCATCATAAAGATGCACTAGGTTCGGATCAAAGTCCCGGGTAACCAAATCTTGCGTGGAGGCAATAAAGCAACCAACAAAGGTCCCCTATGAACGAATAAACCTGAATGCTAAGAGAAAGCTCACCCAAAACAACTCTTGTAACCTTGTCACACCATCTTTGAAGACTTATATGAGAATTCAAAATAAATGATTAATCCTATCAAGTATGGCACTGCCCAACGACTGCTCAAAACATACATGCCATAAAGTTCTAGTATTAGAGTACGCTAGTTATATATCGGAGAATATTTAGAATTGAGAATGTGCCGTTCCCGTGCATTAAATAAACTATTAGAGTCATTTGTTCGAGATGCAGTGGTGAAATCATTCTACTATGACTAAGATGTCATGTGCTCGAGTTTTTATGAAGACTTATATATATGGTGTGTGTTTTTAAATTAATAAACATTTTTTTAAAAAAGCTACTAAGATCACGATTTATAATATTATTCATTCATTCACACAAATCTATATAAACATAAAATAAGACCCCAAGGAAAAAGAATTTTTCCAAAAAAACTTACCTAAAATAGTTGTATAATAAATTAGGTAAGTAAAATAAATATGGTAACTATAGCTCCCTTAAAAAATATATGCTAAATATATAAATAATAATTATTATGTTGTACATATAGTTAATCAAAACTGATTATTTTATACAAATGTATACATATATGTATTATATAATTATGTTTCTCATTTATATTAATGTTAAATGATTAATTTCATTACTAAAATATAGTCCAAAAATTTATAATTAAATATTTCATATGAATTAAAATCAATATCTGCATTCAAATTCTGATTTAAATATTATCAACCAGTATGGTCGCACCTAGTACACCAAACTTACCAGCATACACTGAAGTGCGACGTCATCAACTTGTACTTGAAAGTATGACTACATCAACATGAAGTTCCAAGTTTGAGTCCCAGTGCAAAGGAACAAGAAGGATCACTTGAGGAACGTACTAACAAGTAAAGACTTTAAGGATTGGAGATTCCTTAAAGTTCCAATCCTTAAAGTCTAAGCACAACTTCAAGTTTCGATACCTAGGACAACCAGTCCGAGATACCTCAAACTGACAATACTGCATTCTGCCACATAGGTGAACCATCACTGTCATTGTCAGAAAAAGGTGGAGCAAGTGCATAATATCTGAAAAAGCACCACCTACCTGCCTAGTGCAGTAGTAAAAAGGGACATTCGATTGGATATAATCCGATTTATCTCTAACAGACATTTATTTCAAACCTTCAACCTCATGACTATAAATACCAGAGACTTTAACAGAAGAAGGTTACAGACTGCAACTAAGTATCTAACAATACCGAACACAAATCAAACCAATATGCTAAAGTTCTTATACTCAATGTTCGAGGCTTTTAAAGTTTTCCGTGTGTAACATCAGTGAACACGAGACTCAGAACTTTTAAAGTTCTTGAGTTATCTCTTGGTAATCTTTCTCTCCAAGAAAGATTACAACAATCAAGTACGTCTTGTACTCTAACTCTTACAGGCTATTTTGCCGCCGAGTCGACAGTTCAAGTGAGAACTATAAACACCTTATTCCAGCATCGAGGAAGCTGAGTGGTGCGCCCACACTCTAAGGAGTTGATAAGCGAAAAACGAGCAAGGACCAGACAAGTGAGCTTGTGGACTGAAGAACGAGACATTCTTCAGTAAGCAATAGATTGTAGGAGCACCTGTAAAAGTTCTAAGCTTAATGGATTACTAGACTAGTGTCTGAAGAGTGGATGTAGGATCTTTAGAGTCCGAACCACTATAAAATCCTTTGTCATTTACTGCTTTCTTTCTTACTGTCAGCCTACCTTTATTTAAAACTCAACACTAAGTGTTGTAGTATACTCTAAAACTAACTTTAAGAATACTTGACGTTAAACACCTGAACTAAAGAATTTGACAAACCAACCTGACACATCACCCTCAGCTTAGATAAGTGCAAGCTTACCGAAACAACAAATTCATTTCCGCTGTGCATATTATTTGTACTCTGATAAAAACCGGGACCAACAAGTGGCATCAGAGCGATCAGTCCTTCCAAGTTGGTCGTTTTGAGTCGCTTCGGACTGGTTTCCTTTCCTTGCACATTTTTGCTTCTCTTATCTTATAGCTCAGGTATATAGAGGTGGCCACGGGCCGGTTCAGAGCAAATATTGGTTTGGAACTGCCGGTTTGGCGGTTCCAGAAAGGTGGAACCAGAACCGGCCCGTAAAAAAATGGTTCCAGTTCCGAACCAAAACTGGCGGTTCGACGAATATATATATATATATATAATATTATTCGGCGACACGTGACGCTTTCTGATTCGTCGATTTTCAAATTTTAAAAAATTTTATCACGCCGGTTCAATGGTACGAAACTGGAATCTCCGGTTCGGAACCATTTTTTGATTTTTTTTGAATTAATTTTTTCTGGCGGTTCGGTAGTTCCGAACCGCCGGTTCTGATTCCCGTTAGGGGGTGGAACCTGAACCGGCCGATCTAGAGAAGGTCCCGGTTCTGATTCTGAACCATTTGGGATGATTCCAGTTCGGAACCGTGAACCGTCAGGCCGGTTCAGGGCCGGTTCGGGGACACCTCTAGGTATAATCATAATGAAATGATAAAGCTACCTTCGTACAACCCAGAAAATTACGATATGAGGAAGAAGAGGTCTTCAATCTAGCTGAAAAACATCCATCCGAAGATGGTAGAAGTATTGGAAAGCAAACCAATAAAGATCACCAAGGTCCTTCCACCTCTTGGAACTGAAGGCGCGAGAATTGTCGAAAAAACTTATGATGAGTGGAGTCCAGAAGGCAAGAGAAGGAATCAATTTGATTCCATAGCTCTAGAGGCCATCTTATCATCCCTTCATGATGCACTGGTGAAAGAAGTTATGCAGTTCAACAAGTTGCAAGTGTGTGTCGATAAATATGAGTCATTCCAGATGCAACCAGGAGAGACGATAAAGGCGATGGAGAAAAGATTCAACACCATCGTCAGTGACTCAACGCATTGGATAAGACATTTTCTAATGCAGATCTTAATGCCAAGATCTTATCCAAAATGCCAAAAGAAGACTGGTTCGTCAAGACAACTGCCCTAAAGGAAAAATATCTATCAAATATGACGACCAAGGAATTGTTTGTCCAATTACAAGCCCACGAATGAGATATTCAAATGGTACAAGAACGAGACTATTCGAGCAGCCAGCTCACCAAGCCCCCAAGCTGAGGATGCAACTTATTTCGTTAAAAGGAATTCCAAGTGGAAACCTAAAATGCTATTAGGATCACACTTTATAACATTATTAATTCATTCACACAAATCTATATAAACATAAAAGCAAGACCCCAATTAAGCAATACGATTTTAATCAAATCAAGACTTATAATTAGTTTTAAATTCATATTTAAGAACAATTTAAAAATATGAACCTCAGTTATATAAAGTTATAATATTATGCAATACGAAATTCAACATTCTAAATTTGTGTTAGTAAAATAGATTAATAAATATTTGTGAAGTGTGTGTTGAGAGATAAGAGAAGATGAATAAGATTATAAATCAAATTGGGTTTAATTCAGTTATTTGAAGCACTTGATTTAATCAACGGTATTTTTAAGAATGTCAATTTAGCCTGAAGTCTACATGTTAAATGACTTAAACTGAGCCAAAATATAGGCCTTGGTTAAAATATTATGGCCAAGAAAAATTTGAACCTAATTAATATTTCATTTTTACATATCTACTAAATAAATAAAATTATTATAATTTAATAAAAATTATATTCAAACTACGCAGATAGCAAAACTAGTAAACAATATGGCAGATAATTCAATCACGTTGTACACACTCACTCACTCTCTCACGTCTCCTCACTCTATACACCATACACTGGTCGTGGAACGGTTGCCTAAGGTTAAAATAAATAGTTTATTTTCTCCTTTTAAATTAGCAACTCTCACGATCTCCGATAATGATCCTTTGACCTCCATTCGACATAGAATCACTCACGACAAATGTAAATGTAATACGCATATCGACATTTTATAGTTTATAAACAATTATGTGATACTTTCTAACATTGCTAGTTAGTGTTTTAATTTGCATGATTATGGGATGTTGATAGTTCGTTTTTGAAGCAAGATGATCAATTCAAAATATGACTTCAGTCGGTTACTAAATGATGTAAACATACTTGCTAGTGCCTAGATGTCACCCGATTCATGAATCTATCTACTAGACTTACCACAATCCTTCGACTCTAGCTAAGAGTGAGGGAAAGCGAATAGGAGTAATAAATAGTATAGTACTCTAACAATTAGGTGTAGCACATACAAGATCGATCTAGAATATATAAAAAATTTTAGTAATCAAATTAATGCCCTGATTATAGCAGCTTGGGGGCTGTCGTCATCATCCATGGTAGACAGCAACTCTGATAGCTTTTCACTCAAATCATCCATCTCCTTCTGTAAGCTTTTGATATAGTTGCAAGTTTCTTGAAGAACCTTGCTTGCTGATGCCTGCTCAATAATATCAACATTTTATCCAAATTGCTTGCTCAAAGTCTGTTTTTTATAGATAAATAATTATGGGTATTTAAGAATAGAAGTTTATAGACGGTAAATGAATCAAATTGTTTATAAGTAACTTAGATATTGATAACGATATCAAAGTTCCTTTCACCTCATTCAGTGATATTCTTTTTCTAAGGGACCTATACTTGATTTTATACTTATTTAACTCGTGGGCTAGTGCGCAATGTCGTATAAAATTAATATGACATAAATTTATTATTTTCATAAATTATGTGCAATGACTATGATCAATCTTTTTAGTTATAAAAAAATTGAATTTGGGTATTTATATGATATTCTTTTGGATTAATTTTTTTTTTGAAAAATATTGAATATCTTGAATAAAATCTAAATGGCTTGAATTTTTTTTAATTTTTTTAATTTTTATAAATTTTATAATAAGTATACATTAATTTTAAACACACACTCACTCACACATACACCCAAATGCTTTAACTACTATACCCCGAACGAGGAGACAAGCTTGAAAGTTTGTAAACTTCAATTTATTCAATAAGAAATTTGAAATTTAAAACGAATTAAACTCGAGCACAACACTGTTCGGCTTAACTTATTTTAATTACACCCCGTTTGATTGACCAAATGCACAAATTATCTATGTTAGGTGAAAACTATCTTTGAGATTTTGCACTCTAAAAATTATATATGATTTTATTCATCAATTATTTAAGGGCGTACTCAATAAAAAAATTGGAATATAAACATTCTTAAGAATTTGTTACAAGGGAAGTATCATTTATCATTTTAGTGTAAGTATATTCTCCACATTTCAAGTTATGCGAAAAAAAGTTGATAATATTAATAAAACATCTCCATTTCATTACTGTAATCTCAATAGTCTGCATTTGCATTTTATATGATGAGTTATTCAACTTATATTCTACCACGAATGAGATTTGTGAGAAATGATGCATCACTTACAATATATTAATAATATGTCAACCATATATAAGGGTGACCTTACATGAGTTTTTTTTGTTACAAATAATATTTTATATCTTTCTATTTTATATAACGTCAAGTATAATACGTGCATTACTATTCCTTACGTTGTTCTATACATACAACGCTGTTAAAACTCGAATTGAATAATTTGTAATAAAAAAGAATATGTCAATTATTAATGCATCATTATATAAAATGCATGATACATATATATATATAGGTTTGATTATATGAGAATTATTCTTAATATGATAAATGAGAATATATCGTTTTTCCTGACATTTTTTGTTCATTTACCTGCATTGAAGTCATTTTATCATATAATGAAGTAGTTTAACTTAAGATATATGATAAAATGTCTTCTATGTAAGTAAATGAACAAAAAATGTAAGTAAATGAAGGAAAAATAATATATTCTCATTTCTAACTATAAGAACAATTATTGCATTTATGAATGCATGCATGTATGTATATACCTTATTGGAGCGGGTAGAGTTGTGAACGGACTGAGGAAGGAGTCGATTAAGTTTGGACACTAGTTCAATAATCTGATCATCACTTATCCTACTTGACTGCCTTGACCTTCTCCCAGACATTTTTAGCTCTCTTAAAAAAAAAGGAAATCCGCAACTAGGATGAAAGAGAGAGATAGAGAGAGTATATGTTTGCTTAGGAAATTGTATTGTATGAAGATATATATAGGAGTAGCTATGAGTGAGAGATAAGAAAAAGATGAGTAATGGGAGAGTTGGATAGTGGGATGGACCACTCAAGAAAGCGATCACTAGGAATCAATCAAGGGCAGGGATTTAATACAGAGAGAGAGAGTGAGAACAGCAGCAGCAAACAAAGACAGTGATGTTGGAGATGAAGAAGACAAGTGCATTGTGGAAAGCAGTGGTGTAGGACTTGTTTTTAAAGATTGGGAGATAGAAGAATTTGTCTCATTTTTTTAATCGTTTTTTTTTCCTACTGTTTCAGGTATGGGGCACATCTACATACATACACGATTATTTGGTTTATTTTAATTAATATAATGCGTAATACTTACCTAACTAATCTTGTACAATATTGTAAAAATCGAACTAAATAGTCCGAAACGTTTTGATTGGAGGGTTCGGTACGCAACTCATTAATCACGATCTTGGTTTATATAGGTAATTATTGTGATGATATATGGTATATTTTGTACTAATAAAAGTGGGCCTTTATGTGTATGTCTGTAAATGCAGGACCATGTGATATATCAACCTACCCTTAATTATTAACCCTATGTCAAAAATGCAATTTGCTTAATTGACTATTATATTCCATGATTCTATTTACCCTCAACATCCACCAAATTTACTTATACTTGGTGATATTTATTTGGAATTGAGATCTTCTATTCCTATCTTCATACTTTATTCTCTATTCCATATTTAAAATGATTATTACTTATTACTCCCTCCGTCTCGAGTAAATTGTCCACATTTTCTTTTTCGTCTGTTCCATAATATTAGTCCATTTTTCTAAAATAGTAGTTTTTTTACACTCATCAATAAAATATTCATCCCACTACCACCCACTACCACTCACATGCATTGGTTATCGTGCCCGATCAAATATAGACAATTTGATCGGAATGGAGAAAGTATTTAATATTTTTGTTATTTTAATTTAGTTATAATTTATATTGATTTGATAAGTTAAATCGTAGTGTTCATCACACCCAATCTGTCATCATGACTAATTTGTACTCATGCATTGCACTGTTATTAATTTGAAATTCTACTTTTTAATATTAAAATATAATTAATAAAATATTTTATATATAATAAAATTCATTTAATTTTTCCATCAATATAATATATTAAATCAATATATCTAACTATAAATATAAATTTATAAAAAATAAAAAGAATTAATGTAAATATAAACCAATGTAAATAAGATTTAATCAAATGTGCGGCGAAAGTTTTAATCAAATATGTCTTGGTCCCAGTTGAATCTTATTCAAATTAGTTGAGACAATGAAACATTTTACAATCGCAGGAAATTACTTATCATTTTTTCAGATGTACTCCAAATTATGTGTTATTGAGTGTCAAAAAGCATTCATAAATAAAAGAGTAAAGTGTGGAAAGCATTAAAGGACACAAGGATTTTTATAGTGGTTTAGATGCCAAAAAATCCTACATCCACTCTTTGATCGCTAAGGATCGGAAACACTAGAACAAAGTTATAAATGATGTTAGTGGATCGAAAATCCTATAGCAGTCACGAGAAGCTCCTAAGTCCTCCAGCTGTATGCTCCCCCAACAAGTCCACTTGGTTCTATTCTCTCCAGGATAATCGGTTTTACCACAAATACATTGCTAGGCCGTTCTCACTGGAATGGTTGGTGTGAGTTTGAGTTCCTCATAGAACGTATCAGTATTTGATTGTTTGAGTTGGGTTTTTGGAAGGAGTTCAGAAATTGGTCTTTGGATTCACCTTTACGAAAGGATTCAAGCAAACTAAATTGCTAATCCAAATGCCAAGGTCGATTATTGCATGTTTAAAACAAATTTTTATGCCAATAATTAAATCCTAGCATGCTCCTATTGATTGTAGAGATAATTATTGTGGAATATATGGATTTTTTTTAAAAAAAACTATGAACTGATTGTGGAGGGACCTTTAATCCTTCTTGCACAACAAAATTCAATCCTACAAGATGAAGGAATTTAATATTTGGTTTTAATAAAATTAAATTCGAAAATAAGGAAACAAGAGAAGAAGAAGATTCTGTAGATATGATCTTGTGATCTGTATCCCTTGCTCCTATCTGCATATCTGGTAAAGATTGCTTCCAGATATTGCACCAATTGTGAAGAAATTTTTTTCCGGGGCTCAGATCTCTATTGCCTACTCAGCTCCCAGAATTGGTTTGCTGTTTAGCAACTTATGATCTTGTGGTGTGTTATAATATGTGGATCTGAGGGGGTATTTATAGGTGAAATATGATTCCTAATGGGCTTGAGCTTTTCATGGGCCAGACTAGGGACCGATATGTAAATAACAAATAAGACCTATCAATTCATTAATATCCATATTCAAACCAGAATATAATTAATCAATTAATATTGATTCATGTCACCAGAGAATCAATATTGTCCTACCCTTTTGTTACCACATTATATTGAACGTGTTGCATACGAGGATTTAGATAACCATATCCGTATCAGGATGGTGACATTCCCTGGGAAGCTCACGAGGTTTGTTATGCTAAGTCCTACAGGCTGAATCATTGATTCAAGCATAAGCGATAAGGGTTGAGTGGTTCTACTCAGGAATAATAAGAGATTAATTAATTACAGCTAATTGTCATACACTGAATTAATTAATGAATGTCTGAAACCTTAAATATGGGGATTAACCAAGTCAATGCAACCCGTTCCTAATAACGTGGTAATAAAGGGGTAGGTCAACATTAATTCTCTGGTGGCATGAATTAATGTTTATTAATTAATATGTTCTGGGTTGAACATTTAATTAATTAATAGGAGGCCCACTTTATTATTTGCATTTGATCCCTGGTTTGGCCCAACACTGCTCAGAGCCCATTAGGGTTTATTAAACCCTAATAGCCCATTCTCCAGATCTATATAAATATATGAATCTCTCATTTTCCCACATAAGTTTGAAGTTTCAAATCAGAAACCCAAGATAGATTGAGAGAGAGTGGGCGGCTGTAGATCCGGTAGCGTATCGTCACCAGATTTCTGGATCGAGCAAGGGAACAGATCAGAAGATCAGATCTGTAGGAACACCATTGCTTTGATCGATTCCAGATCCAGATCTACACCATCATCATTGCCATCATCGATCTAGATCTGTAAATCAGTCGTTGGAGTCTCAGGTATTCCTTTGAATCTATGAATTAAATTAAATAGGAGCATGCATAGGGCATTTACTGTTTGTCATGATATTTATTTTGATATCCATAAATCGAATCCGAAATTATAATAAATGGCGATTCATGTCGCCTATTGTAGACTCAGTTCCTACAATTGGTATCAGAGCCAGGTTCGTATTTTATGGCTCTGTCGGAAAATAAATTTGACAATCAGTTTATGCACATTATTTAATTTATCGTGGATGAATTAAACTGTCGTGGATGTTTTGTTCTCGTGGCCCCTCTCTCTATTTTGGTTTTTGGTTTTAAATCGCGAGAAAATCCACGATTAGATTGATAGGAAAAATCGTGTAATAGACTAGATCTATTTGTTTATGTTTTTGTTCAATCTGTAACCGGAGAAAAAGAGAGAGAACAAGAACGAGGCAGCAACTGTTTTCCGATGACTGGGACAGGTAGCAGCCGCGCGCCGGCTGCGCGCGGTGGTGGCCGGCTGCGGCGCCCATCGGCCTGCCAGGCAGTGGCCGCGCGCAGGAGGCGCGCGGAGGTTCTCTGCAGCAGCTGCCGCGCGCGGCGGTCGTCTTCCTCGCAGCAGCAGCCCGCAGCCCGTCACTTCCTCCTCTCGCCAGCAGCGGCGCTGGCTCCGGCCGGCGCGAGTCATTGTGTAGGTAGGAGGGCCGTGCGCAGGCATGCACGGCGATGGGAGGCAGAGAGCAGTATCGTCGCGGAGCTCGAAGGAGATGGCGGCAGCGGCGTGCGCAGCCATGGCTGTCGCGCGCGCGAGCCATCTCTCCTGCAGCGACTAGGGTTTCCAGTGGTGGTGGCGGCTGTACTGTGCGCGAACTCCAGCGGCGGCGGCGGCTGTTAGGGCTGGGGAAGAAAGTTGGCTGAAACCCTAATCAGATTAGGGTTTGGGTGAGGGCTGGGTCGCGTCCCGGGTGGCCCGGCGGCGGCCCGAACGGCTGGAGCTAGGGTTTTGATCCTTGAAACCCTAGTTTGTTATGTCTAAACCCTAGTGTGATGTGGGTTGGCCCAAGATTAAAATTTAATTATTTTATTGGGCCAGATAACCCTGGTTCACAAATTCCTGGCCTAAACTGATGTATTTATTCCAGCCCAAAGATTGCAGATTTCAAGTTAAAGAGTGGGAGCCCATTTGAAGATCTGTATTAAATTAAATCATTGTAATATATAGATTTAATTTTATTTCCCATGTAATTGTATCAAGGGGCCACGAGAAATTTTATTTGTTTATTTAATTGTTTTATCGTATGATGTGATTTATTATGTGCGCACTAGTAAATAATAGGAAAGCATGCTACTGCTTTTATTATTTATTTTTAAAGCATATTGTAGATAATAGGGAAGCATGTTACTGCTTTATTATTTACTGTTCAAAGCATGCTTTATGTGATTTATTTTATGTATTAAATTATGTCTATAAATTCCGGAATCATGTTGGGAAATATGATGGAATTTTAGATGTGACATAATTTATGGATCATAAAATAATATGTGCGCATAAGAACCTTTTGAAAGAAAAAGACTAAGCAAGATTTTTTTAAATTAAAATCAACAAGACCTCCACAATGCGGTCTCTTATTAGAAGTGGGCAGTGAAGTGAGTAGACGTCTACACGACCGTAGCCTGCTTGCTTTGTTTGTTCATAAGTTCTAATAGATGAGATTTCTAAATAAAACATTTAAACATGTGAGAAGTGGACAGTGAAGTGAGTAGACGTCTACACGACCATAGCCTGCTTACTTTATTTGTTCATAAGTTCTCTAGAATTGTTTTAAATGAGATAACAAAGGTTGTAAGAGGCATGCGCCATGGGTCTAGTACGTATGACAAATCGTCCTTTTAACTTCCGGAGTTAGAATTGTGGTCAAATGCTTAGATGTTGCCTGAGTACTAACTCATGAATGATGTCCCTGCTCAGATAGGTTGAACATGGTCTTAGTTTTATCTCCGATTATAATTTCATTTGCCGGCGAATACCTGGCATGGATTGAAATTAAAGACTGGAACTTCAAAGAGCAGTCTAGTTAGGTGGTCTGCTGTAAACGTCTTCGAAAGGAGCTTGCAGTAGACGCACTTAGGCAATTGGGGGAAACAGTTGTATTGGTTTATCAAAAGGTTACAATGCATATTTGTTTCAATGTTCTGCATGTATGTACTTACTTTAATCAATTATTATTTTCAGATATGTCTATGAATAATGTTATCAATATCCTGGCACAAAATCAATTAACTGGTCCGAATTTCCTGGAATGGAAGCGCAACTTGGATTATATTCTAGTTGCAAAGGAACATCAATATGTTCTTAATACTCCGTGTCCAGCTGTCCCTACTGCTGAGTCAACTGATGTGGAGCGGAACCTCTATGACAAGTGGGTCAAGTCTAATAATGTAGTCAAGTGCTACATGATGACCACTATGTCTAAGGTGCTCCAGCAACAACATCAGCACTATGACAAAGCAGCTTATATTATGGATAGTCTCACAGTTACTTATGGGGAATCGGATAGAGCTGTCAGATTTAAACTCATGAGGGAAATCGTGAGCTGTAAAATGACTGATGGTAGCTCAGTGAGGGAGCACGTTGTCTCCATGACTCATCTCATGGATGAACTGACGTTGCATGGAGGAGGTATTGACGGGGAAGCCCAGGTTGATATCATACTCAACTCACTTCCGAAGTCTTTTGAGAACTTTAAGCTGAATGTTGTTATGAGTAAAAAGGAGTACACTCTTAATGAGTTACTTAGTGATCTCATGGCAGCTGAATCAGTCATGCAACCTAAAAAGGAAGTCTTAGTTTCTTCCGGTAGTCGCCCTGCTTCATCGAAAGGTGCTAAAGGGGTGATTGGAAAGAAATTGAAGAAGACAGCCTTTGGAAGCAAAAGTTCTGGGAAAAAGAAGACTGTGACACCGGGGAAGAAGGGCAAGTGTTTCCGTTGTGGCAAAACTGGTCACTGGAAGAAGGATTGTCTGACCAAGCGAGTTGGACAAGGTATGTCATTAGCATTTGTAACGGAAACATGTTTAGCATCTTTTCTACCCATTCTTGGGTAGTGGATACTGGAGCTACTGATCATGTTTGTTACATTTTGCAGGGATTCAGGCCGACAAGGCAGCTGAATGATGACGAGGTGACGATCTCCATGGGTAATGCTGCTCGTGTGTCTGTAGTAGCAGTTGGAGATGTTACATTATGCTTTCAAGACAATGTTTTGATTTTAAGAGATGTTTTGTATGTGCCGGATTTTCGGCGGAACCTTATTTCAGTTTCCTGTTTAATAAATGATAGATTTTCAGTTATTTTTGATAGTCATGTTACTATCAATGGCAATAACGGTGTTATCTGTCATGGGATACAAAAAGACTCTCTTTATATCATAACTAGTTTGCATAAATCTTCCGTGAATGCTGCATATAACTCATTTAATCATAAGAAGAGAAAGTTTTCATCTTCTGATGAGGATCTTACATATCTATGGCATCTGAGACTAGGTCACATCAATCTAAAGAGGATCAAGAGACTCGTGGATGATGGAACGTTGGATTCAATCCAGGTAGTTCCACATCGAGTTTGTGAATCCTGTATAGAGGGAAAGATGATGACCAGGCCTTTCAAGGCAAGTCAGTCTCGAGCAAGTGATGTGTTGGAACTGATCCACTCTGATTTATGTGGACCTATGTCCACGCAAGCTCGTGGAGGATTTAAGTATTTCGTCACTTTTATTGACGATTACTCGAGATACGGGTATGTTTACTTACTTCACTATAAGTCTGAATGCTTAGAGAAATTCAAGGAATTCAAGGCGGAAGTAGAGAAGAAGTTAAACAAGACCATTAAGTCATTACGGTCTGATCGTGGTGGTGAGTATCTCAGTGACGAGTTCTTGCAGTTTTTATCAGAGCATGGGATTACATCCCAATTGGACCACACCAGGCACTCCTCAGCAGAATGGTGTGGCGGAAAGAAGAAATAGGACTCTTCTTGAAATGGTTAGATCTATGATGAGTTATGCGAACTTGCCTGTTTCGTTTTGGGGCCACGCGTTACTAACAGCGGCATATCTGCTGAACCTGGTACCTTCTAAGTCAGTTCCTAAAACACCCTCGGAACTCTGGCATGGGCGAAAGCCCAGTGTGTCAAAGATAAGAGTGTGGGGCTGTCCGGCATATGTTTTGTCGAAGGAACCTGATAAGTTAGAAGGTAGGTCCAAGCTAATGCTGTTTGTGGGATACCCCAGACAAACAAAAGGTGGCTTTTTCTACTGTCCTGAGGATCAGAAGATCGTTGTTAATACCAACGCAAAATTCTTGGAGGAGGAGTTTGTGAAAAACCACAAATCCAAAAGCGATATCATTCTCCAAGAAATTGGAGATGATGATGCGCTTCCATTGGGAAAACCCCGTGGCAGATTGAGTGTACCTCTCGAAGGTATGGAACCAATTGCACGGTTGCCAGTGCAAGGATTTGATCCACAAATAACTGCACCAACTGCTGACGTAGTACCAGTGCCCCGTCGTAGTGGGAGGGTATCTCACCAACCCGAGCGGTATATGTTCGTGGGAGAGTTTTCGAACTTGATCCTGGAAGACGGACTAGATGATACCGATGGACATACGACGAGGCAGTAAATGACAAAGATGCGGAAAAATGGCATAAAGCCATGGATTCAGAAATTGAATCAATTACCTCTATGGATGTATACCAGAAGTCCGCGCTACCAGATGGCTTTCGGGCTATAGGTTGTAAATGGGTATACAAACAGAAGAAAGGTTCGAAAGGAGAGATAACAACTTTTAAAGCCAGTTTGGTGGCGAAGGGTTATAGTCAAAAGGAGGGCATTGACTATGACGAGACCTTCTCACCGGTAGCCATGCTCTAATCCATTCAAATTCTTCTATCCATAGTAGCAGATATGGACCTAGAGATCTGACAGATGGATGTCAAAACCGCATTTTTTAAACGGGTACCTTGAGGAAGGTCGTGAAATCTATATGCAGCAGCCAGAAGGTTGAGTGAAGGATGGTGAAGAGCATCTTGTCTGGAAGCTAAGGAAGTCCTTGTATGGACTTAAACAAGCTTCACGGTCATGGAAAAAAAGTTTCGATGATGTGATTAAATCCTATAGATTTTCACAGTGCGAAACCGAAAGTTGTATGTACCGATTATACGTCAGCGGAAGCGTGGTATTCCTTGCACTTTATGTAAATGACATTCTTCTATTCGGCAATGATGTGAAGGTGTTGTCAGACATAAAGAGATGGTTATCCGAACAGTTTCAAATGAAGGACCTAGGAGATGCTGGATACATCCTTGGGATTAAAGTCTTGCATGATCGCAAGAAGAGGATGTTAAGATTGTCTCAGGTCGCTTATACTGATACTGTGATTGCCTGTTTTAGCATGCAAAATGCTAAGAAGGGATTTGGATTTACAGGCGGATCAGGATGAGAAGAGATCGACCTCGGGCTACGTGTTCACCTTGGGAGGTGGAGCTGTATCATGGAGGAGTGCGAGATAGAAATGTATCACGGACTCCACCATGGAAGTTGAGTATGTGGCAGCTTTAGAGGCTTCTATAGAAGCAATATGGCTCTGGAACTACCTCCAAGAGTTAGATATTGTTTTGAGTTTGCCTAAGACTATCACGGTATATTGTGATAATGCTGGTGCAGTAGCAAACTCTAAGGAACCAAGAACTCACAAGGCGTCTAAACACATAGAGAGAAAGTACCACATCATACGAGAAATTGTAGCGAGGGGCGATGTGCTAATAGATAAGATAAACATTAAGGATAATCTAGCAGATCCATTTACAAAGGGCTTACCCCAGAAGGCATACGAAGGTCATGTTCATAGCCTAGGGCTGAGGAGATGCCGGCCACCTGGTGACCAAATGTAATAGCTAGATTAGAATAGACACATGTTATACTCTGGAAAGTAATGGTATAATGATTGGTATATTAGGAAACATTATTTGAGTATAAGTGGGAGATTGTTGGAATTGTAAACGTAAAAGCATTATGTTTGGTATATTAGGAAACATTATGTTTGATATACTTGTAATCATTAATGACTTGCAATAAACAACTCCTGTCTGAATTAACAAGCATACGATGCGAACAAACACATCCAGTTATCTCGTTGATAGGGAGATCATACAGTGTGCAAGAGATCACAGAAGATCGTATAGATCGTTCGACCTAGCGAGATATAAACAGTTATCACAGCTGAGACAGTTTCTAGTTTGGCTGTCGGTTTAGGCTGCGGCACACAAGTCCATAAGTGGTTTATCTTGACTGCTTTGTGTGACCGGTACATCTCAATGTATTGATATGATCAACAGTGAGATGAACCATTCTACTTGACATATGAATGAGTAAAGATCTCGGTAACTTGGTCGAATCTAAAGTCTATTGAAAGTTGAGGGGCACACAAGGGTTGACTGTCACTTTGACTTGCTATGGTGGAGAGTCTTACATGTACTCGTATATCTGCATCTTGGTGATGGCAGTTTGTGTGGGGTTTCCTCAGGCTGGATTTAGATAACCATATCCGTTTCAGGATGGTGACATTCCCTGGGAAGCTCACGAGGTTCGTTATGCTAAGTCCTGCAGGCTGATTCATTGATTCAAGCATAAGCGATAAGGGTTGAGTGGTACTACTCAGGAATAATAAGAGATTAATTAATTACAGCTAATTGTCATACGCCGGATTAATTAATGAATGTCTGAAACCTTAAATATGGGGATTAACCAAGTCAATGCAACCCGTTCCTAATAACGTGGTATTAAAGAGGTAGGTCAGCATTAATTCTCTGGTGGCATGAATTAATGTTTATTAATTAATTATGTTTTGGGTTGAACATGGAATTAATTAATAGGAGGCCCACTTTATTATTTGCATTTGATCCCTGGTCTGGCCCAACACTGCTCAGAGCCCATTAGGGTTTATTAAACCCTAATAGCCCATTCTCCAGATCTATATAAATAGATGAATCTCTCATTTCCCACATAAGTTTGAAGTTTCAAATCAGAAACCCTAGATAGATTGAGAGAGAGTGGGCGGCTGTAGATCCGGTAGCGTATCTTCACCAGATTTCCGGATCGAGCAAGGGAACAGATCAGAAGATCAAATCTGTAGGAACATCATTGCTTTGATCGATTCCAGATCCAGATCTACACCATCATCATTGCCATCATCGATCTAGATCTGTAGATCAGTCGTTGGAGTCTCAGGTATTCCTTTGAATCTATGAATTAAATTACATAGGAGCATGCATAGGGCATTTACTGTTTGTCATGATATTTATTTTGATATCCATAAATCGAATCTGGAGTTATAATAAATGGCGATTTATGTCGCCTATTGTAGACTCAGTTCCTACATCTCCACCATAATACCTCAAAGTGATCCACAAATCTATATATACCTCCGTACCTTCGCTAGGCTTAAGATTCCATCAAACCATCAAGATCATGATTCCTTTAATGTTAGAAAAATGAATCAATCTTAGTTAGGTCAAAATCAATGTGTACTGAACGCACAAACATACCTAGCAACCAAGATAAGTCGCTTATTACTGTGTATGCTGCACCCTATACCGATAGTCTATCCTGGAACTGTCTCAACTATGATAACAATTTATATCTCGCTAGGTCAAGTGATCCATACGATCTTCTGTGATCTCCTACACATCGTATGATCTTCGTATCGATGAGATAAGTGGATAAAGTTGTTTGTGATACATGCTTATTAATTCAAATAGGCGATGAAAATATAACATTAATGATTCCCAGTGTATTAACCAAAAAGTTTGTTCATAATATACTAATCATAATGCTTTCAATATACAAATCCATCACTCTGGAATAGAGTGAACTCCGAAAAATAACTTTGGGACAGAGTGCTAAGAGTCTCGTGTTCTTCGACACCGTAAACTGACTGAAAACTTAAAGATTAATTTTGATGAGCATTAAACTCCATGGAAATCAGTAGCTTTAGCAGCGCCTTCAGCTATCTATAACTATTACTCTTCTCGAGTATTTACAGGTTTTCAAATGTGTGGAGTCTGCTTCGTCTTCTAGCCGTTGTACATGTCTTACGAGGTCTGCAGTTGTTTAGACTTATTCAATGATGTATACTTCTTGTAATAACGTATTTTTTATCAGTTTACTATACTATCAGTTCTTGGAGTATCTCTTCTTCATATCAGTTGTGAAGCTTGTTCTGATTGAAAACTTCACAACTAATTCTTTGTAAGTTTCGCTACAAGCGTGTCCGCTTCTCCATTGAATTGGTTGAATCAGTCTTTGAATGATGTCTTTCGAACAGAGTAATTCCTAATATATTACAACTCAATTAACATATACAAGGTTACAAATGTGAAATTACTCTATCCAGGTAAATATGAACTGACTGATTCTTAAGTTGGTTCGACACTCCAAAGCTAACATTTGAGGAACTAACATTAATTCCTAACAATTGTGATGTTAAAACTAAACTAGAAAAGTGATTACGGAGTTACATTTTGTTAGTTCGTAGAAGAAACTGACTTCCCCCTAAACCTTTGAACCCTAAAATATAATTTTCCCTCTCATTATAAAGGAAATAGGAAGATGTTGCATGATTAAACTCATGTGGAGGGTTAAGTACATCATTGTCACAATAATTTCAGCAGAGAATACGACAGCAAGATTTTGTCTTTAAGAAAAAAATAAATATATTTCGTTTTTAAATAAAAAAGATAGAGTAAACAAGATTTATTTGACATTTTGTTTTAAGTTCTGATTCTCTTAGAGCTCTCACTTTCTTCTCCATCTCGAGTTCTCTTGGGCATCCTGATGGTTCGAAGAGGGAGAAAATCTTCATCGATTAGATCCTCTGCTGCATTCCATAATGTATCTTAGCATATGACTTTCTCTTGTAGGAAATTACTCCTTTAATTGTGTGAACAAAATAAAGGATTTCAAAGTTTGGTGGTAGTTTGGTGAAAGGAGTTTGAAAAATGTGGAAGTTTGGTGGTAGTTTGGTGAAAGGAGTTTGAAAAATGTGGTAGAGAGTTTGAAAAATGTGGGTGAAATTTGCCTATAAAAGGCATGAGGTTATGTAAGTTTTAGAACACCACAACAAAAACAAATTGAGAGAGTTTAGTGAGAGTTTAGTTTCCTCTCAAATAAAACTTAGATTTCGTCTCTCTTTTCTTGTCCTCCATTTTGTTTATTTCTTCTGCTAGTTGTATTTATCCCATTGAGTGTAAAATTATTCCTGGGGCCAACAAGTGGTACCAGAGCTCAGTTAGGGTGTTTATTATCTACTTATCGTATGCTCTGTGTTTGCCACTAAAGTGGATCCTACACATCAGAAAATAAGTTAGACTAATTTCCATCCTTTAAGAGTTCGCTTAGTACTATTCACGCCAGAATAGTGTCAGCAGTTCGCTTAGTACTATTCACGCCGGAATAGTGTTAGCAGTTCGATAAGTACTATTCACCAAAAATTTTGGCAGTACTAGAGCACCGGTTTATGCCTAAAATCATACGGTGGGATAATATGGCTTTGGTAACAGCAGCAGAAACCTCGCGGGCACAACAAGTGAGCAGCTCGTTTCACTACCCGCAGTTGACACATACGAACTACACCAGTTGGGTGATTCGTGTGCAGGCAATGATGGAGGATCAAGGAGTGTGGGAAGCAGTTGAGCCAGCAGAAGGCGCAGCAGTTGACGCCCGGCTTGACAAGAAGGCGAGGTCGCACTTATTCCAAGCGCTTCCAGAGGACCTCCTTATGCAAGTGGCCAAGAAGAAGACAGCGAAGGAAGTTTGGGACAGTCTCAAGACGAGATTCGTCGGGGCAGAAAGAGTAAAGAATGCACGGTTACAAACACTCAAGAGTGAGTTTGATTCTGTGAGAATGAGTGACAGTGAGTCCCTTGATCAATATGCGGGTCGTCTCACTGCTATGTCTGTAAATTACTCTAATCTTGGAGAAACACTCAGTGATGCTGCACTAGTAAAGAAGCTCTTCGATACGGTGCCGGAGCGGTTTATCAGTGTGATAGCCGGCATTGAGCAATTTTGTGATCTCGGAACGCTCACCTTCGAAGAAGCCGTTGGAAGACTAAAAGCCTTCGAAGAACGCACGCGTAAGAAGAATACGAGTGCAGTCAGAAATGAAGGACATGTGCTCCTCACTCAGGCGGAGTGGGAGGCACGGTTCAAGAAGGATGGGGGAGACTCGTCAACCCAGTGGAAGAAGTTTTCTACAGATGGTGGAAATCGTGGACGAGGAGGAAGATATCCAGGCAGAGGCCGCGGAAGAGGTGGTCGAGGAGGACCACCACGAAGAGATGGAGCAGGTAGCTCCGGCGGAGGCGGCCGCGACAAGAGTCACATTCGTTGCTATAATTGCAATGAGTTTGGGCACTATTCAACACAATGTCGTGCACCAAAGAAAAGAGAAGAAGCACATCTTGTGCACACTGAAAATGTCGAACCAGCATTGCTTATGGCAATTTCGGAGGAGTCGCAGTATGTCGGAACACCAACTGATGTTTGGTTTCTAGACAATGGTGCCAGTAATCACATGACCGGCGACAAAGGAAAGTTCTTCGAGTTGGACGAAGCGGTCACAGGAAGTGTGAGGTTTGGAGATGATTCAACCGTACGAATTCAAGGAAAGGGTTCAGTGCTCTTCGCTTGCAAGAATGGAGAACAATGGTTGCTCAAAGAGGTATATTATATTCCTCAACTTCGGAGCAGTATGATCAGTCTCGGACAGTTGACCGAGTCGGGCCATCAAGTTGTAATGAATGACGGAGAGCTCGAAGTTTTCTCGAAGGACCCTCTCCGACTGATCATGAAAGTGAAGCGGTCGCAAAATCGGCTTTATCGCATCGAGTTGCAGGTGGCAACTCCGGTAAGTTGTTTGGCAAGTCTTGATGATCCAGCATGGCTATGGCATACACGTCTTGGTCATGTAAATTTTCGGGACATAAAGGCTCTCGCGGAGAAGGAAATGGCAGCAGGGGTTCCATTGACTTCTCAACCGAAGCAGCTTTGCAGAACCTGTTTAGTGGCAAAGCAAATAAGACATTCGTTCGCAGCGGAGGCGAAGTTCCGCGCAAAGAAGCCGCTCGAACTACTACACATAGATTTGTGTGGTCCGATCACACCAATCACTCCAGGAGGTAACCGCTATTTCATGCTAATAGTTGATGACTATTCCCGTTGGATGTGGTTGCATGTGATGAAATCGAAGGACGAGGCGTGTGCCGCATTTCAAAAGACCACGCAGTTAGCCGAAAATTCGAGTGGTCATCGTATTAAAGTGGTCAGATCTGACAGAGGTGGTGAATTTCTCTCGGACGAGCTTGCAAAGGTGTGCGAGCAAGCAGGGATCGAACGGCATCTCACCGCACCATACTCTCCACAACAGAATGGTGTGGTGGAAAGGCGTAATCGAACGGTGATGGCGATGGCTCGCTCACTTCTCAAAAACATGAGTGTGCCGAGTAAGTATTGGGGGGAGGCGGTTCGCCATTCAGTTTATCTTCTCAATCGATTGCCAACTAAAGCGAACAAAGATCGTACGCCATTCGAAATGTGGACAGAAAAAAAGCCCCATCTAGCACACCTTCGTGTGTTTGGTTGCACAGCGCACGCAAAGGTGACTACACCACAACTGAAGAAGCTCGATGATCGAAGTATGTCCTACGTATACTTGGGCATCGAAGAAGGAAGTAAGGCACATCGCTTACTTGATCCAGATCGTGGGAGAATACATGTTAGTCGCGATGTTGTTTTCGAGGAAGGCGTGAAATGGAACTGGTCTGAAGATGGA